>CAUYQG010263582.1:0-36206 GCA_963574415.1 Tarsius wallacei
CATTAGTGGAGCAGGCATAGATTTGATCTTCGTAGCAAATCTTATTCTCATTTATCCGATTCTCCTGGGCATCTCCCCATAACTGGCCTTTCCCACACTCTTCTTTCTTTGTATCATTGGACAATGGTGTTTAAACCTGTATTCAAAGCCATTCAACTTTGAAAAATAACGCATAGATAACACCTCAAAAAAAAAATATATATATATATACACACACACACACGGGGGGTTAAAATAGTGGATACACATTTTTATCTATGTATTACTCTTCAAATTTGAATTGAATTACGGTAGCAATGTGTTCGCTCATCTGTGTTTCTTCCATTTTTTTAAAAGTAGTATTTATTAAGAAGTCAGAAAAGCTTCCTCAGTGAGAGGAGACCTGTCCTACCTGTCACATGGTAACACTAGCCTTCATTTGATTAATGCCATCTTTTGAGTGAACGCCACACTTAAAATGTATATAGAATTTTTTGGCACCCCCTGTATATAATAAAATACTGAAAATGTATACAGATTTTTGGGGTACCATCTGTATAATAAAATACACATTCCACAGTGTAAGGGTGAGGACTATAAAACAATTATATTTCCTTCATTATGCTAATTTGGTATAAGGCCTTATAATATCTAATATATTAGATACTCTAAGTTAATATTGCACATTTGCTTATTTGCCCTAATTTTGAATTCTATATCTGTTTTGAGAAATAGGTTGGTTTTAACTAGTCTAAAACTAATTCAAATGTGGTTACTGTAAGGCAATACAGTGGAACCAGAAGCTGTATTTTATTTAGAAATCTTATCTACATTTTTAAAAGGTTATACTTTTTTTGTTTTATATTGTTTTGATTTTGGTCATACCTAAATGAAATTATTACGTTCTTACATAATTGTAAAGTTGTAAAGAGGATACCTAGAAACTGTCATCACATGTACATTTAGAAAGAAATAACACTGATGATAAAAGAACCAATCGCCTGTCTATATAGTATTTGCTGTTACCAGTTATGCAACAGGTAAGTATCACTGAGAAAGACACTTAACATTTTAGCATACATTTTCTCACAATACTAACTAGTAGCTGTTGTCTCCATTTGGAGACAAGTGAAGTTCAAAGATGCTGAATATCTTATTTGAAGTCTACCTGCAGTATTTGTCTCATCCAAGAACAAAGAATGAGAACTAAGTTCTTAATGAACCAAAAGCCATACACTTCTTACTATTTTCTTTTTTTGAGTCAGGGTCTCACTCTAGTCACACAGGTTGGAGTGCAGGGGCACTATCATGGCTCACTGCAGCTTTGACCTCCTGGGTTCAGGCAATTCTTCTGCCTCAGCCTGCCGAGTAGCTGAGACTACAGGCACAAACCACCATGCAAGGCTAATTTTATGTATTTATGTATGTATTTAAGTTATGTATTTTTTTTTCCACAAACAAGGTCTCTTTATGTTGTCCATACTGGTCTCAAACTCCTGGGCTCAAGTGATTCTCTTGCTTTGGCCTCCCAAAGTACTGGGATTACAGGGGTTAGCCACTGCACCTAGCCATTACTATCTCATGACCTTTCATTCATGGACTACTTGAAGGGTTCACATTGCCAACTCTTCTCCATCCTGGCTGCATTTTGCATGTTCTATCATTTGCTTTGCTGGTGGTCACTTGCCTGGGTTTTCTGCCCTCCACCATCCCAGCTATATGCTTCCTGAATGACTTCAGGAGATACAATTAATTGATGATTGTCAAAACTGGAGAAGAAAATGAAAGCTGGAGCCCACAGAAAATCAACCATTCCTAGGATTCAAGAAAAGGATACTAATTGTCAGTATTATGAAAGAACCAGTTTGAAGAGAAGAATTGTGGACCTCACAGGAACCCAATAAAATCCTCAGGTGTTTCTTCTACTGTATATTTATGAATGAATTAAATTGGTAGATTTTATGCTTTGTCCATCTTCCCTTATTCCTTACCCATCCTAGTCATGTTTCCTCTGTAGGCAAATCACAGTTCCCACCTGACTTAGGCCTTGTCCATATGACTTCCTTTAGCCAACGGAATATAAGACAACACAGTACAGGCCATGACCAAGAATAGGTTTAAAATGTGCTTGCATATTTTGACTTTACAGAATTCCTTACCTTCCAGTATGAGAATATGTCCCTTTCATCTGGATCCCTGAAAATAAGAATATGTTTGAAGGTCTTTGATGTTGGCAAGCCCAACAGAACCAGCCAAAGCCACTGCTGATCCACAGCCTCTAAGCAGTCTGGTAAGAAATAAATGTCTGTTATGGTCAACCCTAGGAGAGTGGAGCTGTTTGACAGGACAACAAAACCCGAGCTGAGTTGCATAAAACAAAATCCTGAAGTGTGCCACTTGTTTCAGGGACGGGCGGCTGACAGGCCCTGTGAGAAGAGGCTAGAAAAAGGGGCAACTTTATGTTAGGCAGTGGCAAAATATTTGGTCAAACTTTTCTGAAAGACAGAAAATGTGTGCAGTGTATTTGGAGCTCTGGAAAAGCGTTGTGGAGATGATGTTAGTAGCGTGAGTTGGTTGTAATCAGCTACATTTAATGACAGTGAGGATGAAAGGGAAAAGAAATAAGTATTACAGGACTTGCAGGGTTGTAAGACCCATTTTTTTCTTATCTTTAAGGAAAGACACAATTTTTTTTTCTTTACCTTTTTTTGTCTGGTAAAATATTCCCAAGTTAAGACATAGTCACAGAACAAATAATCAAAGTCATCAATCCAGGGAAAAGGCTAAACCAAAAGTGTGGTCTTCGCATTTTTTGTAAGTTTATGTACATTTTATTAATAGATTTTTTAATTAACAAGTAAAAATTGACATATTTATGATGTAAAACATGATGTTATGGTGTATGTGTACACTATGAAATGGCTAAATCAAAGTATTTAACATACACAGCTCCCCACATACTTATTTTCTGTGGTGAGAACACATAAAAACCTACTCTCAGTAATTTTCAAATAGTTAATATATTGGGATTAATTGTAGTTATGATGTACAACAGATCTCATGAACTTATCCTTCCTAACAGAAACTTTGGCACCTTTTCTTGAGACCTCTTACAGCATTAAGTCACACATCAATAAATCCATTCAGTTGAAGACATAGTTGAGAATGTGAAAGGAAGAAGAGATCAATGTGCTGTGATCCCAGGGAGGTCTGATAAACTCAAATTTCCCTTAAATAAGTATGTGTAGAGACGCATGTCTCTTAAAGAACTGGTGTTATGACGCTTTATATAAACTAGAACAGAATAATTTTTTAAATGATTTTAAGGGAGTTACTTCACAAAATATGCTACTAGCTTGGATAGAAAGGAGCAATGACTATGGAGATGTAAAATGACCAACTGATTAAAATGACTCTAATATTCAGTAACTCGCTTAATGTGATGTACAAATACACACACACACACACACACACACACACACACACACACACACACGGTGCCAAACATGTATACGCATTTTAAGAAAGGAAAAACTGTATTAAAATTGTAACAAAGATGAATACAAGTCATGTTTGACTTCCGCAATGACAAGAGGTACTCAAAGGGGTTAGCGTCAGCGTCCAGATGTTTCTGATGATGGCAAACGAAAATATATAGTTGACATATCTTAAAATGTGTAAACGTCATAAACTGCTAAAAAAAAGTATTCACATTTTAAGTATGGTGTTTGCTCAAAAGATGGCATTAATCAAGTGAATGCTAGCATCACTATGAGACAGGCAGAATGGTCAGAGAAAATGGCCAGAAGCATGGTTGAGGGAACATCATACTACACACTTCTACTGTAATTTAATTCAACTTTGAAAAGTAATACATAGATAACATCTCTTAAAAATGTGTATACTTTTTTAGTACGTGTGTGTGTGTGTGTGTGTGTGTGTGTGGTGTGTATAATATCACAGTAGATGTCACTAAAGTGTCACAACTCTTTGGGCAAGTGACAATCACACTGGACCTTAGTTTCTTTATTTGTAAAAAGACAGCACAGGATTAAATGTTTTCTGAGTCCCTTTGAGATCTTATACTCGTATTCAATGGCACTAATATAGTTGTTGCAGACTCACCATGTGAAATACAAATTTCTTTCCCGCTCTAAGAAAATGCTAACTGCCATTAATAATAAGTAATGAATATATAGACAGAATTTGAACAACTTTTCCAAGCTTTTAAGAACTATGGGCTGAAGGAGAAGAGTTCTTTTGAGAGAATAATCTGAAGGAATTCCATTATGTAAGCAGGCAGGGGCCTGTGCTCAACAATTAAATACTAGAGGCCCTCAAAAGCCAAGCCTCGGTGCCTTAAGTGTGCTTAGAATTTTATTCCATTCCAAAATTACAATTTAGTTTCCATAAAAGTTATGATATGAGATCCTCGGAGAATCTGGTATAGGTTTAAATAGCTTTTCATTTATCAAGATTAAAATATTGAAACATTTTTATGCTGTGTAACAGAATATGTTTCCATAAAACTGGTAAAATTTGGCTTGACATTGCAAATAAATCACAGAAATACTTTTTTCGAAGACAAAATGAAAACAGAACCTTGTATATGGTATACCTAAAATGTTTTAAAGAATGAATATTCCAATTAATAAACTATTTTATCTTATTCCCCATATCTGCCCAGTGTATACACTCTTAAATAAAAATTTTACGCTATACAACCACCACATGGGAATCATGTCAACCATATATTGCTGGATAAAAATATCATGTTCAATAGCACTTACAGATTCACTAAATATATCATTCATAATGCATAAGAGCTGACTATTTATAGACATTCCGAAAGGTATTCCCTTTTGCAAACTTACATATATACATTTTATGACAAGGACATCAGTGGGGACAGTTGGCTACAAGCATTTCTTCTAAAAGATCAATAAAACCCACTGAAATAGGAGGCAGAGCTGAAAGGGATCATTTTCATCTCATTTTATGACAATCTCAAGGTTCATTATGAAGATCATCTCTCAGGAGAGATCACATTGAAGAGTCATAGAATTCACAATTGTAGGCCTTTATATTTAGAATTTGATGTTATTGCTATAAAATAAACAATAAACACTAATGATGACAACAGTGCTGAATGAAAAATGAACCCAAAGTTTCATACACCCTAGAAAAGAGCTACAGGAGCTGCGAAAAATAAGCCGGTTGGTTCGATCCTGCATGTCACTTCTGGAAGACAACCAAAGCAAAGCATCCTCCCAAATGCAGCGAAGAGAACAACTTCTCTTTCCTTTCCTCTATTCCTACTATACGAGTCAAGATTGTAAGTCCCCTCAAAATACGTAAACAAACAAATACAATCCTCTGGAACTGCTGACAAATTTGCACCACACCAAACTAGAAGTAATGAGAGAGAGGCCAGGTGGGGAGGCTCATGCTTGCAATCCCAGTACCGCAGGAGGCTAGGGTGGGAGGACTGCTTGAGCCCAGGAATTCAAGACCAGCCCCCGGGCAATGCAGAGAAACCTCCTCTCTACAACAAAAAGTCAGAAACTTAGCCGGGTGTGGTGGCACACAACTGTGGTCCCAGCTTCTTGGGAGGCTGAAGTAAAAGGAACATTCAGGCTGCAGTGAGCAGTGATTGTGCACTCCAGCCTAAGCGACAGAGTGAGAACCTGACTCAAAAAGAAGAAGAAGGAGGAGGAGGAGGAGGAGAGGAGAATAGGGAGGCAGGGAGGAAGGAAGGAAGGAAAGAAAGAAGGAAGGAAGGAGGGAAGGAAGGAAGGAAAGAAGGAAAAAAAGAAGCCTATTAAGGACATTTCATCTTTGCACATTGCATCCCTTTCCCCCACCCCTTTCTTTTCCCTAAAGACCCATAGGTTTGGAAACAACTGGGAAGGAAAAATATCAATAACACCAAGCATCAACTCGGTTCTCATTTAATTTCTCTACCTTTTAATCATTTTGCTTGTTTATTTTTGTTTCCATCTTGTGCTTTCTTCATATATCCTGGTATCCACGCATCTGCCTAGACCAGAGATTTTCCTGCCTGATAGAGTTCTTCTGCCCTGGTCTACACTCTCCTGTTTATCCCGACTTGCTGCCACTTGGATGAACAGCATCCTGTTACTTTGTCCTAATGCTTCCTTGGTATTTCTTCATATGCCACCAGAGAGCACTATGCTTTCCTGACCTTCAGTTTGCCACCCACATTCGTTCCAGCTTGGCAGCTGGTGCAGCCCTGAGTCAGGTCACCAGGCTGCCATCCTCCTGACCCTGCTTTCAAGAAGGACAGCATTCCATAACTGGGAACAGCAGGAAAGAGATTTCTGTCTTTTACCAGACAACCTTTCCTTCCTATTCTGACCTCTAGGAAGAGGCATCTCTCTTTTTCCTTATGCAAATCCATTATTGATGATTTTTATTAAAGTCTCTCTTGCCTTTCCTAAAAATTTCGTGTCAATAGTTTTCACATTTTGTTTTTAGTTTGTTGATCTTTTCTGGTTCTTTCCTTTAGCCTAGGAAATGTGCATGTCTCCCAAAGTCTAAAAATAGCAGGAAAAAGATATAATCCTCTTTCAGATCTGCTTGTCCCTCGGACCCTCCCTCTATTTCTTCTCCGTTCTTTCTTTCACTTCCAAACTTCACACAAGCACCTTGTTTCCTTGAAGTCTCCACTTCCTCACCTCCTAGACATTGGGAATTTCTTTCACTGGCCCTTTCACATACAACATTTGACTGAATACATTTTCTCCTGAAGATGAGCTACGACTTCCTTATCTCCAAAGTCACTGAACCTCATCTCATTAACATTTTTATTTTTTTAATAGGGTCTCACCATGTTGCACAGGCTGGAGTGCAGTGGCATAATCGTGGCTCACCGTAACCTCACCCTTCTGGGCTCAAGTGATCTTCCAGCCTTAGCCTCCCAATTAGCTAGGACTACAGGTGTGAGCCACCATGCCCAGCTAATTTTTCTTTTCTATTTTTTGTAGAGACGAAGTCTCACTAAATGGCATAGGTTTGTCTCAAACTCTCGGGCTCAAGCAATCCTCCCGCCTCAGCCTCTCAAAGTACTGGAATTACACGTAGCCAGCCTCATGAACATTTTCTATGGTATTTAACGATGCTTAATTAGACCTTGTACTTGAGACTATGCATCATTGCCTTCTCTCTTACTGCATCACTGTTCCTTCTCCCACAGCTACCGTTCCTTGTTAGGTCCTTTATGGGTTCTCGTAAAGCTATATTGTTGACTCTATTCTCTGTTCTCTTTCCTACTCTCCACAATATTATCTATCTCCATAGATTCAGTTTCTCCTTTTACTCTCCATATGCTCCAATTCTCTATCCCTTGCAGTAGCCCTTTTTCTAAATTACAGTTCTTCACTTCTTACTGCTTTCTAGACATTTTCAAATAGACATCCCAGTGAAACGTGAGATTGTCCTAACAGTTCCTAGGCTGAAAACCCCTGAGTCCTCTTCTGCATTGCTCTTTTATAAGTCATTCCTCTTTCGTGGCTCTTGAATGCATCTTTCTTGTTATTTGTCCTTTGACCACCATCATCTGCATGCTTTTCGGCTCACATATGGACAACTGCAATAATCCCCTAGGGGACTGGCTCCCTTTCAGTTTCTCACCCTTCCTCCTGCATCTTCCACACATCTGGTCTCTCCCCAACGCATCCTAGCAGGATGAATCTCCCAACAGTACTTCTCAGGTTGGGTCACTCCACCATGCAAAAATTCTCAGTATTACCCCATAGTCTTCAGCCCAAGGCATTTCAAAATTTGACTGCATTAAATCTCTCCTGCTCATTGTTCGCCATTCTCTTCACTGTCTTCAAATTGCACAACACTGTAGCAGAAAACACCTGTCCCACTGGATGCTGACGGTCATTCTATCGGAATAATCAGGTAGATTTGAGAGATTCTCTGCTAAGTGTTGTATCTATTTCACGATTTCTCAACATCTTCACTATGTTCACATGCATTGTAATTTGCTTCCGTTATAAAAGGCAGAGCTCCTATACTTGTTGTATAGCAGAGGATTTCATTTTTTCAAGAAATTTACTTTCCCTCCACTTACTCAACCCTCCTGCATTGAAAAGTGATAAAACAGGGTAACTCCCTTGGGTCCCCTTCCGCCGTAGGAACTTTTCTGTCCTCTCAATAAATCCTGCTTTATATTAAAAAAAAAGAATAAAAGAAAAATAAAAAGAAAAATCATAAAACCACACACACCCTTTCACACCAATAAGTTATGCCATATTTTTTAAAAATCATAAAATTATTTCTAATAATTGCTGAGAAAGGAAAATCTCCCTTGTCTAAACTTTTGATTAAAGCTATTTGGTTATATGATGCTATATTTCATTTTTTAAATATTTTGAAGTTAATTATGTCTTTCTCCAATCCTGAACTGTTGGTGTTTTGAGACCATGAATGGAGAATAAATTATATTTTTATTCTCCATGGGGCTTACTCCACAGTAAACTCAGTCGAGGTAAATAACGTCAAGCAAGGATATGCAAAATGTACTTCTTTATAACTATTTATAAAAGCTATTTTTTATAATAGTTCACTTCTTCTAGTACTCAGGATGTTAAAATTTATGTACATTTAATGATATGAGCTAGCACTTAAAAATAAAAATGATAACCCTAACATGTAATTTGTTCCTCATGCAATTCTAAAGGAGAATTTGGTGCTAGAATCATTGTCTGAGATAATGTTGAAGTTTAGATCTATTCAATGGATTCAGTTTAAAAGCTAAATCTGTTTTAGTAAGCGGGGTATAAGATTACACAGTACTAAGCAAAACTAGGTAAAGAAATTTTAGTCTTATAAAAAACATTGTTAAAGACCAGTGAATTTTACTTGAAGTTTCCAGGGTCAGTTTAACCCAGTCCCTTTGGAGTCAACATGTAAAAGACATGACCAAAGACCTTGGGGAATGAAGCTGTTTTAAGAGATTCCTGGGGGTCTCGGGACCTCCAAATGGCTCTCAGTGGGTCTCTCTGGTTGATGAAAATAATTAGATCTTTGAACTTAACTCTATCCTGAGAGGAGCTGAAACTAAACTCAGCTCAGGGACTGAAGAAGAATGACCCCCTTGCTATTGGTTCCCTCTCTGTGCCCAGTAGACCCTCTTAAAGCAGTCAATGACAAAGCAATTCCTACCCAAATATAACACATCAATAAATGCTATAGATTGAATCATCATTTTAAATACAGTATTCCATCACACTTAAACTTGAAAGAAGTTGCAAAGAACTGCTCTTCATTTTTATTTTTTAACCATGCTTACACCTCTCTCTAACTTGTCTGTATCTCCTGGTGAACAGAGAGATTATTACAAAAGAGAATTTGATTGGTAAAAAATGTTACCAACATTTTTGAAGCAGTTTTATAAATAAACACGCTTGCAATGAGCCATGGAGATGGCCCTAGATAACAGACAGAAAAATCCCCAAAAACCAGTAGGTTTATACAGAATGTTTACTGGTACAGATAAAACTGGGACTCCAAACTCTATGCTTACACAGCTAGTGAGGTGAAGATCACTCTAGGAGTCTATCTGCATGAATTGACAATTTTGGGGGTTTTGTCTTGTTTCCTTTGCTATTTGGTTGCAGGTAGAGAGAACAGTGCATGGATGCCCAGGAGAGAGGCAAACAATAAAATAAGCAAGATGAATGGCATGGTACCCCCACTTGTCTAGCCTATAGGACAAGTCTGAGGTTCCAGGGGACAGACAATTGAATTTAAGGTCACGTGCTGAAGAGGCTGTTTTCATAAAAAACTTGGAGAACTCTGAACATGGTGTTTTAAGGTTTGGATGGCCAAAACAGCAGGCTTTTCTGCCATTGCTACCTACACCCCAGCTTTGGGTCCTTGCAGATCAATTACTTTGGGAACATCAGAGAATGAGAACCTTTACATAAGAAGTGTTCTTTCAGTGTTGTTATTTTTTCCACAGAGGGCATTAGCAATGGCAGGAAATCAGGAGTGGAAAAATTCATTTGACTTCTCTTTTAGCTCATGTGTTTCCCAGAAATATTTGGTGGGGGACTTGAAGAGAATTCAAGGTCATTATAGAGGGAGAAAGAAGGGTGAAAAGTCAGAAAAACTGTGATTATTACTATCAAACTCTTTCACTAATTAGATACAAAAATGTATTTTCATATTTTGTTTCCTTCTTTAATGTGTCATGCTTTAATTCTTCTTTTTATTTTAAAAATGTAGAGTACAATTCAGGGTTAGGTACATACATGGTCATCGTACAGATAAAACGTGGTTACCTTCATTGATGTTATGTGCCTCCCACTCCCCTGGCAGTTCTTAAAAAAATAAAACGTGACAGGGCTCAGTGGCTCAGCCTGTCATCCCATGCTTTAGGAGGCCGAGGTGAGTGGATTGCCTGAGCCAGCGGGTTCGAGACCCTCCTGGGCAACTTGGCGAGACCTCATCTCTACAATAAATCAAAAAATTAGCCAGGCGTGGCAGCGCACGCCTGTAGTTCCAGCTACTTGGAAGGCTGAGGCGGAAGGATCGCGGAGCCCAGCAGGTCGAGGCTGCGGTGGCCGGGAGCGGCCGCTGCATTCCAGTCTAAGCGACAGAGTGAGACTCCATCTCAAAAAATTAAAATTAAAATTAAAAATAAATAAATAAATAAAACATTACAATATCTCAAAGTACTCCTGAGGAATAAGAGAAAAGCAAGTTCTAAATTCTCTCTTTTCCAGGAATTACAATCTCAGTTAGAAAGGGGCTGAGCCTAATTTTTTATGATTGTTTTTCAAGTGTATTTGCTGATCTTAAGTGTATAAATGGTAACAAGAATCCAATAATTACCAAATAGATTTCATAATAGTTTACTATTAGGTACAATTTTAGAAATCAGGATTTCCTTCATATCAAACAAGATAAAAGGAGAAACCAAGTCAGCATACAAAAAAAATTTGAAATTATACTTACAGAAAATTAAAAGTTTAATTTAAAAGATTAGTTTATTCAAAATGCACATGTCTTTCATGTGTAAGAATTTTTTTTACCCAATCCAATTAGTGAAGAGCATAGTGAAAATACTAAAAAAAAATGAGGTAAGTTGTTTTTAACTAGAAGCATAATAAATCAGAAACAAATTCTGTCAAATGTTAGTCATTGAGAACATCAATCTGTACAATGATTCTGCTGTCAACTTCAGGTTTGAGCTTAATCATTTCAGAAGTATGAAAGCCACGAGTCATATTTTACCCAAGAGACACTTGGGTACACATATTCAAGCTGTTGCCCTCATAAATTTCCTGACAATTTGCCTGAAGGTCAATTGGCAATGAAATAATAAAAAATAAAAGTTTAAGTTTTGAACAGATTATGTGAAGGTGGATATAATGAATATTTAGTCATTCAATTTCACATCCATATCCTCTGGGAAATATGAGACAGCCTGCAAAACTAGTAAAGCACATCATCATTCTGAAGCATAGTTAACGAAGCACATGGTCTGGAAATGGAGGTGCTGAATAACACCAGAACATCTGACCCCCAGGTCATTTTTATTTTCTAAACGGCTAGCTTTTCAAATTATTTTATAACAAAAGAAGCATGATTCATTAATGTATAATCCCTATACAAACATTATCACATCATATGCATTCTGATGACCTAAGAACTAAGGATCAGCTCCACCACTCTCAGGGACCATTATAACTGAGTCTGATTTGTCGAAGTCCCAGATCCTCAAGTGTGTATGGACTTGACCCATCTCCTGTCCGATGGCATCCAGTCTGACCTAGGGTACCTGAAGATCATCCAAGTCACAGCCTTCCCAAACGTACCCCAGTCTCTCTGGCATGACTTCTGTCTTGGTTGATGCTTTCCACTCCAGCGCCCAAAGGATTGGAATCCTTGCCTAAATTCTAGCCATTTTTATTGAAACACAGATCCCCTGCCTTAGTTCTATCACCTGCCCCTTCTTTTCTACACTCTCCACCTAACACATCTTACTTTAGTAAGCTGATAATACTGCACAGGATTCTGGCTTAATCTAAACAGACCTACTAGCAACAGATACAACACCAGCGCCCTGATCATAAGTGCCAGAACTGGTTGGGCGCGGTGACTCACATCTGTAATCCTAGTACTTTGGGAGGCAAAAGAGGCAGGAGGATTGCATGAGCCCAGGAGTTGGAGACCAGCCTGGGCAACATTGTGAGAGCTTGTCTCTATCAAAAAAAAATTAAAACATTAGCTGGCTGGAGTGGTGCTTGCTTATAGTCCTAGCTACTTAGGAGGCCAAGGCGGAAGGATTGCCTGAGCCCATGATGTAGAGCCTGCAGTGAGTGGTGATCATGCCACTGCACTCCAGCCTGGGTGACAAGAGTGAAACCTTGACGAGAGAGAGAGAGAGAGAGAGAGAGAGAGAGAGAGAGAGAGAGAGAGAGAGAAAGAGGAAGAAGGAAAGAAGGAAGGAAAAGGTTGAGAGGAGAGAGACAAAGGAAGGAAAGAGGGAAGGAAGGAAGGAAGGAAAGAAGGAAGAAAAGGAAGAAAGGAATGTATCAGCACAGTGCAGATTCCCTCTGCTCTCCCCACGTGACTGGGCCAATTAAATATCAACACTAGTTCACATATAACCTAAGCTCCTTGGACATGGTGACACGAATTAACTGTCACCTTAAACAGTTATATCATCAAAGTTCTGCCAGAAGACACATTTTTCATTCTATCACTTAATTCACAAATATTTATCAAACAACTTCTATGAGAAAAAACTCATTGTGCTAACACTAGGGACATAATGAAAGAATAATGCCTTCATAGAGCATGCAATACTTTGGGAGATAATAATAAATAAAGGGGAAAAAAGATGATATACTCTATGGCAGCTTTTCTCGGCGGGAGTTACCTGACTCTTTCAACACAGAAAATTATTTAGTGCTTATTTTCTTAGGTCTCCTAGTGTTACATAAATATTATGCACCTCAATGCATATGAGAAAAGTTAATTCAATACATACAATGGATGCATTATGTCCTAAGACTCAGGTCATTAAAGTATAATTTTCTCATCTAACTCTAGTTGAGAAAAGCTATGACAATAATTACCGTATGAGGCAGTACAACTAAACCAGCCTGAGGAGATCATAAAATCATTTTGGCTGAGCCCTGACTGGTATACATAATTTAGTCACATGACAAGAAAGGAAAAAAGGATTCAACAAGAATATGTGCAAAGGTTCCTGGCAGGAGAGAGGATGGTATCTTCAGAGAAAGAACAGATGAAGTCTATTCCCTCTTCCAGTTGGACAACCAATGATTCCCCAACAGATATCACAGCAAAGCCAAATAGAGATGGAAGTCCCTTAGAAGAACTGATGCATGAAATTAAACATGCAGTTTCATCTTGATAAAACAGTTTCAATATTAAGGTCAGTGTTATGGGTAAAAAATGAACATCGTGATTATTTTTCTTCATCTTCACCAATGTCCTCTTATGTTCTATGAGACCATTATCACTATTTCTGTGATTTTAGACTACACTAAGCAGAAGAAAACGTATGAATTAAACGTGAATGTAAAATTATAACAAAAATTGCTAGGGATTAACCGTGGACAAAAAAACAAAAACAAAAACAAAAAATCATATTCACTGACATTAATTAGTCTGTAAGAAAATTGGTCTATAATTTACTTAGTCTATAAACAACACAGCGCACAACCTTACCAAGTGGGGCTTAATTTTGTTCTATATCAAGGGATTCTCAACTTGAGTATTTATTCTGTGTTGATGACATGTTCTTACTGGTATATGTCAGAACTAGCTTCAAGACACAACTGAATGTGTTTGCCAATTACTGTCAGAAAGAATAGCTCAATATTAATTATGCCAAAACCAACTCATCATTTTTGGCAAATGTTCTTGTACACCCAGATATAAAATGCTAAAAATTTTATCCAACATGTGGACTTCATTATATGTGGGAGTATTATGTAACAAAATCATCCTGACGTGGTTATGACACTGCTCAAAATTCCATTTTATAAGAGCCTTGTAAGTTACTTTATGATAGAGGTGATAGAAATGGAAACTTCTGCCTACAAAATATCCTAAATCAAAGTCAGCTCTTGAATGCTTTCTAGGGCAGAATTCTGTGGCTTTGTTAAAGCTTTGGTTCAAATAGCTGACTAGCTCCAAAACCACACTTGAATACACTTGAATTAATGTCCCCCAACTACTTTAAAGCACACTTGCAGAAACATCTTGGTACGGAGATGGTAACAGCCTTCCATTCAGGAAAGAATTCAAATAAACCCCTTTGATGTTATACATAAGAAAGTTTATTTTTGCAACCCACACAATTAGGATTCAACGCAGATCTGTCATACTGCAATAGGTCATACAGAACAGTCGACCACTTCAGACTTGATTATTTGCTATCCAGCTTTAGTTAAAAGTCAGCCAGCAGATCAAGATATTTCTGTAAATTTACATGTGGATGTAACCTCTCTACTGCAAGCACGTGGTGACAAACAAAAAATCTGAAGGCAGAAAACCAATTTAAATAACTAGCCAAAATGATAACAATAGCAATATCGACAATAACAGTAACAAACATCTCCACTGGCCCACAACAGAAGGAAGACACAGTGTACCGAAATAATGAGCCTGCTGGAATCTGGGACTGGAAACATTCAATGAAGCCGAAGTTTGTATATTGCGTGGTAGAGGGGCCTTGTACTCCATACAAAGTGGGCGACAAGGAAGACTGTCCTGCCAGGGCAGGCCCGGCACTGGTCTGGGCCTGCTTTCTGTACCCTAACCCCTTCTGAATGGGGAGAAAAGGTAAAATAATACTGTTGCCCACCATCCCTTGAGACATTTTTTTAATTATCGTTTTTGAAGTTGGAATCTCACTCCATTGCCCAGGCTGGAGTGCAGTGGCACGCTCATGGTCAATCCATGTCGACCTGCTGGGCTCAGACCATCCTTCTGCCTCAGCCTTCCAAGTAGCCAGAACTACAGTCGTGTGCTACCATGCCTGGCTAATTTTTTAAAAATTTATTATAGAGGTGAGGACTTGCCAGGTTACCCAGGCTGTTCTCGAACATGTGGGCTCTGGCAATACCCTCACTTCGGCCTCTCAAAGTGCTGGGATGACAGGCTTGAGCCACCGTGCCCGGCCGAGACATTTCTTTTTTTTAACACTGGATCCAAGAGGACTCAGGCAGGACTTCACGACAAAAACTGCACAAAGCTACCTAACACTACTTAAAGCTACTTAAAGCTTAAAACCTAGACTTCCATGGCTTCCATACAAGCACCGGATTGGCGTGATGAGAACTCCCCTATGTTTAAAAAGCTTCTTGCCAAACTTTTGTACTCATCTTACAATCATAAATTTCAGTCCTAGGTGTGCACATTGGTTCCTGACACTAAATATACAGGAATGTTTACAGCAGCACAGTGTACGAGTTAAGAGGATAATGGATAATTAAAGTACAAATACTCACAGAATAGACTACCCAGAAGTTGAAATAAACAAGCTGAAGCCATATATCTGAGCCATCTCATTTCAAACGTATTATTGAACAGATGAGCCATGTGGCTTTTTAAAAGGACTAACTCAGATATCCATATGTGAGGTCTGATAACTATTAAAACTTTGTAAAATATTATATGCGGGCTGGGCGTGGTGGCTCAGCATGTAATCCCAGCACTTTGGAAGGCCGAGGCGAGAGAATTGCCTGAGCTCAGGGGTTCAAGACCAGCCTGGGCAACTTGGTGAGACCTCGTCTCTACAATAAATCACAAAAATTAGCCGGGTGTGTAGTTCCAACTACTTGGAAGGCTGAGGCAGAAGGATCACCTGAGCCCAACAGGTCAAGGCTGTGGTGGCTGTGAGCGTGCCACTGCACTCCCTCCTGGGCAACAAAGAGTAAGACTCCAACTAAAAAAAAATTATAGGTGGAAGTGTACATGTATAGTAAACCATGCAAGGAGAATGATCAACCTTAAGTTCAGGAATAGTGATGCAGGAATATAGTAAAGCCCCTTTTGTCTTACGGCGTGGGTCCCTGTGAATTGCACAAGAGGCTGACAAAGTGTTTGAAATTCTTACACCAGCAGGAACACTGTCTGCCAGCATTGAAAGGAACAGAGACAGGATGAAACTAAGGAAGAATAATTTTGAGGGGAGAACCATGGATGAGGAGGCCTGGGGTAAGGGGCTTCCTCAGTTCCTAAGGGCAGTGCCACCTCCTTGGTTCAAGGGGTCAGGGTCACTAAGCAGGGCTGAGTGGCAGGGGAGTTGCTACCCAGGGTTAAAAGGACAGGGACACCCTGGTGGGCCCAGAAGGCAAAGCACTGAGCCATAGAGAATGATTCCCAAGCCTTATAACCTAATGCAATTTGCCCTGCTAAAGCAGTGAACTTGCTTTAGACCCTTGACGCCATTTTTTAAAAAATTCCAATTTCTCCGTGAAATGAAAATTTCTATTCTCTATCTGTCCCATCACTGTATCTTAGAAGTTGATGACTTGTTTTCCAGAGTTCACAGGTCCACAGATGGAGAGGAATTTTGTCTCAGGATGGGCTTTACCCCAAGTGTCACCTGATTTAGGTAGAACTTGGACTTAAGAGTTGATATTGGAATCATGAAGACATTTGGGGATACTGGGATCAAGTGACTATATTCTGCATGTGAGAAGGACTAGAATTTTTTTTGGAGGGGGCGGTCAGCAGGCAGGCTGTTATGGGTTGAATTTGTGCCCCTCCCAAAAAGATATGTGGAAGCCTTAACCTCCAGTACCTCAGAATGTCACCTTATTTGGAAATGTGGTGAATGTAAATGCAAATAGTTAAGAAGAGGCCGTACTGGAGTAGGGTGTACTCCTAATCCACTATGACAGATGTCCTCATAAGAAGTCCTTATGAGAAGTGAAGACACAGAAACACAGGGAAAATGCCATATGAAGATAGAGACACAGGCTCCAGTCACATTGCCACAGCCAAGAAAAGTCTGGGTCTACCAGAAGTTCAAAGAGACAAGGAAGGAGGCTTTCCTAAAACCCTCCAAGAAAGCACAGCCCAGCTAACAAATTGATTTCTGATTTTTGAACTTTAAAAGAGAGAGGATAAATTCATGCTGTTTTAAACCAATTTGTGGTACTTTGTTATGATAGCCCTAAGAAGTACTCAATAAAGACTTTAATCTACCAGATACAGATTTATATAAATTCACATTATTCTCACACTAAACAAGTAATGGAAACATCATTATCATTTTTATAACCTCCATTTAGAGTTCACTTAACAGAGGCTCTTACAGGTTATGTGATTTATCCATGATTTGCAAAGCAAGTTACCTGTGCTGCTGAGACTTCAAGCTGGGTTTTCGAATACCTAGACCCTTTAAATGGCATCGAAAGCATTGTCACCCTCTGTATCTCTTCCTTTAAGATAAAACCTGCATGTGTGTGAAAGCATGTGTGTTAACAGCTATGGGTAACTGCCAAAGGGCCTTGTAAACTTTTCAGCAATGCTTGTACCGGAATGAAGGACAAAGACAAAATTTTTGGTGTACTATGAATAGGAAACTGAGAATTAAGTGAATATCCAATGGCCAGTGAATTACAATAACTCCTAGCTATTCATATGTGCAAGCCAGTTTCTGAATAAAATATTTAATTATGATACTAAAAGCATAATAAGAAATGCATACCCAGCTTAAAAAAATCGTGGTCTTAACTGTTGGAGTCTCAAACTTAAATTTTTATCATCGTGTCAAATAATTGTTTTGTCTTTAGATTGTACACAGATTGTTTCAAATTTTAAATAAACATGCTTCATATGTATTTTCAGACTTTGATTTTACTTATACTTTAAGTATTTACATATTTTATATATGTATATGTATATATAAAATACATAAATATAAAGTATATTTATAAATTTTTTACTTATATTACTTATAGTTTAAATCTTCTTAATGAGTAAAACTTCAGCCACCTGAATGTTTAATTTATCAATTATGAACCTGTGAGCATGGCATTAGTGTGTATCAAAATGAGAACTGGCAATACTTTCTTCTCTAACTTTGAGAATCTCCTATTACAAGCAGAACCTAAATACCGAAGCAAGTCCCCACAGAGACAGAAGGACAGGATTATATAAATTATATATTAAAAGTTATTTATAAGTTAAACTGATACACAAATTTAGATATCACTGGACAACTGCACCTTTCCCTGTCAGCCCTTATCTAGCTAAATTCCAAAATGGAAATGTATTAAGGAATAAAATATTATTTACCTTTCAAAAACATCATGAACATTCACTAACAAACCATTAGCTCTATCTGCCAACAAGTAAACAGAGTCTTTGATTCCAGTCCCAGCACTCCCAATAACTATTGTTATTTCCCCTTGCAGGTCCCAGTTCCTCATATACAAAATGTGATGTGCTGCCCGGTTCCCACCAGTCCAAACTTCAATTTGTAAAATCATCAATCACTGTCTGACACTGAATTTCAGTTAAAAAATGTCTATAAGTAGAAAACTGTGTATATAGTACCATAGTCACATTTAAACATTTTTTATGTGGACTTGAGTCTCAATGCAACCCAAACAAATTTTTTTGATGTTTGTTTGTTTTGTGGCTTTGGACATTTGCTGAAAAAAGATAATAATGGTCAGACACTGTAGAAAAGACTAAAATTTTTGTATAAATATATATATACATATACATATATACATATAATTAAGCAGTGTATCTCTTTATGATGAGAGCTCGATGCAGAATCATTGCTTGGTAAATGTCTAAAGTAGATACTTTTATTTTCAGACACCAGCTTGAAGATTGTAAAATTTAGTGAGCAATGTCTTTAATTACATCTAAATTATAAATGCAGTACCCCTGAAATGTAACTGTACACGAACTTCATATCTTGCCATAATACCATTCCAAATGTTTTGGAACCAAATGACCTAAGCCACATAATAACAATCCATTTCTTTTTTATTATTTTTTTTCAGCAAAGTACACATAGATGTTTGTGAAATATGATGATTTCAAATAAGAAAAATGTGATGCTTTTGATATTGTTATATAATATCAAGTGCAAATAATGTTGGTGATTAAAGGTTCAGTCTTATTTTCAAAATTTAACTGTTAAGAAAAAGTTTAAGATTTTCTTTTATAACCAAGATTTGGCATATTCTATCATGCACACCATTTTAAGTAATTATGATGAATGCATCTTTCAGTCAGTAGGATCAAGAACTACAATATTTGGTTTCATAAAAACATTAAAATAAATTCTCCTTCCATGTTATACAAATACAGACTCCCTCCTTAGCCTTAACTTGGTACACATCAAAAATAAAATCTTTTTCAATTAGAGTTTATAAAGGTTTTCATTGTTCTTTCAATGAGATTAAAACATAAAATCAGATGACACTAAAGGAAAACAAATAACATGTCTATAACCAAATCACATGTCTATAGCTTACACGGGTATAATTTATAAATTTTAAAGTTACCTGAAAAAAGGAAGAGCCCACGTTTGTCACTTTTCTCAGGGCTCAGAACTGAGAACAGAGGCAAGAGATCATTAACTTTCAGCCATAAGCAAACTTGCTCACATGTCTCCAGAGACTCTGCATGCCCGTCCCTCTCTCTTCTCTCAAATAGGGAAAAGGTAGCCCCCTCCCTTCTTGAAAAACCTGCTTTGACAGGCGCAATTAGTTCATACTTTTCAGTTTAAAGTAAGCTTGGCTTAAATTGCATCCTGGGTCAAAGAAGGTAACCACATCTGGCAATCTGAACTGCTAAATTTAGTCTTCTGATTCTCTTTCTTTGATGTTAATGTAGCCACATTTTAGCGCCTATTTTCCATCATGTGATTTCATGTCATATATAGAACACATTGCAGAAGTATCATAACTACATGCATGAATTTGTCCATGAATTGTCACTGAGTCTGAGGCTAGGCAACTCAGTAAGATATGAACAACAATAAAAAGGTCAAGGTCATGTGTTGAATCTCTTGAGGGCCGGTTAGTTTTACTGTGTTGCCTGATCACACATGACACTCCCTACATGGTCAGCCATACTGTAAATGGATGTCCTCTGTCACAAAGAGTTGCCCACCTAAAAAAGTGAGAGTGAATCCAATGGTGGGTCAGTAGAATCAACTTTGTATTTGAAGAAACTACAATAACCTTTGGAAAAATGAAATGCTATCATTTACTGAATCGTCCTCATATTCTAGATAGGCAATTTGTCAAACAATTTACATCCATCCCTTCACTCTCTATCTAAACCAGGGGTCTCCCAACCCTCAGACCACTGTCCAGGAACAGTCCATGGCCTGTTAGCAACCAGGTCTCACAGCAGGAGGTGAATGATGGGTAAGACTGAGCTCCACCTTCTGTCAGATCAACAACGGCATTGGAGTCTCATAAAAGCCCAAACCCTGTGGTGAACTGCTCATGCAAGGGATCTAGGTTGTGACTCCTTATGAGAATCTAATGCCTGATCATTTGAGGTAGAGCTGGGCCGTGATGCGAGCTCTGGGGAATGGCTGTAAGTACAGATGGACATTAGCAGGGAGGCTAGACTGTACAGACCATAATAAATCAATTGCTTTCCGACTTATATCAAAACCCTATCAAGTGAGTGACAAGCAAGTTGATGTACTTCAATTGTGCAGATGCATCTGGTGGCAGGCTTTAAGTCAGATTGACACTTATGTTAGTCCTCATGTGGTCTGCCCATTATTTTATTTACCATTTCCTTGCACACCTCTTTTTTATGATGAGTTGTATAATTATTTCATTATGTATTGCAGTGCAATAATAATAGAAATAAAGTGCACAATAAGTACTATGCATTTGAATCATCCTGAAGCCATCTGCATCCACCAACCTCTTGAACTGTGGAAAATTTTTCTTCCATGAAACCAGTCCCTGATGCCAAGTGGTTGGGGACTGCTGCTCTAAACCATGTTAAGATAGAAATTATGATAAATATTTTATATATGAAGGCATTGGGGCTCAGAGTTTTTATTACTTATGTAAGACCATAAGCTGGGAAATATTGGGTCCTGGATTCCAACTTTAAATTGTCTGAATCCAAGGCCCATGTTTCTCTCCATTGAACAGCAAGCCAAACTCTCCACGGTCAGGGTAAGGAGCATTTGATTTCTCAGGTGAAAGGTACAGTTATTCAGACCTGAATGCAAGGCAACAACCAGTTGTAAAATGTGCTTCCCAGAGATTTTCATAAGCTGCATTTCTAAATGTGCATAATCATTGCAATAACCAGGTAATAACATAAACAACCTCTGGAAATGGTATCTAACTTATTTAACAAAATAAAGCAAATACCTTTACAAAATAAGATATGTGGTATGTTTCTCTCTCTTCTACTAACACTTTAAGTTTAAAAACTAGAAAAAGTATAGGAAATTTTTACCTAGTACAAGACAGACGTGCACTGAGGTTTTAATACAGTCAACAAATTGTAGTATGAATTTCACAATTATACAGTACATATAACAATCAAAAGCAGATAGCATATTTACGGAACACTCTTCAAATGCATCTTTGTCTCAACACAACAGAGTACTTAGTAGCTAGTAAGTGTTAAACATATTTATTTGAGGTAAAATTACTAATTTAAGTGATTGATCAATGAATAACTTCACTTTGTACTCTGTAAATTGACCTCAAAGTAGTTTCATTTTTTTCAAAAAAAGGTGGAAGAATACAATTTCAATAAGGTTGTTTCTTTATCAACTACTTTTATATAATGATAATATAAATATAACTCAATTTTATGCAAAGAAACTTAATATTAATTTTATTAAGTAAACATGTTATTAATTGCACCAAGCATGTTAAAAAGTTTCCATACGTATAAATAAGATTTTTTTAGTTAGTATTATTACAAAAGTTGTCTAAAGTTAAATTTAAAAATTCAAAAAAACATACACACATTTGATATATAAAAATTATGTTATCAAGAAGCAAGCCTGCTAACATAAGATTAAAACTGCAGCAGTATGGATAATATATCTTGTACTTATTTTGTGTTATTTTGGTTACTGTCATCACAATATAAAAATCCTTAAAAATATGCTATCCACTGACAGAAACCATGATCTGCTAAGTTTTCTGGATATGTTAGAAAAGTTCGAATTATAAATTATACTTTTGTTTCCCGAATGTAGAATATATTTTTCTTCACATAAGTTATTTCTCTCACTAGATTATTTTAGCGTTTTAAATAAAAATTGTTAACATAGCTGACAAAAATTCAAATTCACCTAAAGCAGCAAATTATAGATTAGTGGTTGCTGAAGTAGAAAAAATAGTAAATATAACTTTAACATGCAAATATTTTCACCTTTGCATTCACAGTAAAACCTTCAACAATTTGAGTCACTTTTTTTTACAAGAATATATCTTAGAGCACCACGAAATCGTGTTATAAATCATGTTGAGCAACTGAATTCTGTGGGATGTGAGACAAACACAGATAGTAAGGTTGCTACATGTACCTTTGAGAAAAGCAAAGTCAGGTGAAAGCACACCTGTTCACCACAAGCCCTGGGGAGAAAATAGTTGAAGGTGACTCACCTTTGCCAAGGTGACACATTCTCAAGAGTAACTCCAAAATTAGGATCATGTGAGATTTCTCCCAAAATTATTCAATAATTTGAGTACAGGGGAGAGGAAATACAGACAGTCTTAGGAGAAAACCTTGATGAATAGCACGTGCGCTGTTGGAACAGGTGATTCATTCCATGTTTGAAACATGACAACAAGTTCTGGCAATAGATTTGTCTCTAACATTGTTCCCAAGTTCCATGCAGCACTGGCATATTTCCTTTGTGAGATTTTGCTGCTTTTTTTGCATTATGACTAAGGAGTAAAAACTAAATTGATGTGCAAAACCCAAGGTTTTCATCTGAGTACAGAGTGCAAGAAATTTTAAAGAGCAGTAAGCTCTTTTTTATTTTGGATGGAAAACAGCAATGAATTAATCAAAAGACACAAAAATCATACATCTCAGAAACATGATGAGAATCTTCTAATACATTGCTTTTCTCATCTGAATGCAATATTTTTTTCTGGTCTTTTCCTGGAAAGAGTACCATAATCTTAACATTCATTGAGCAGTACTGACTGTAATTTCATTTTCTGAATTCTAGAAGTATAATGGAGCTAAAAGTTAGCATATAGCAGAAGAAAACCATCCAAGTTAATGACCCCTCAGAGTTACAGTGCAAAAATGAATCATTTTTTAGCCTTAATAAGCATAGGAGAGGAATAGAACCTTCATTCAAATTTGTTTTCAAAGAATAATTCCTTTAAAGTTTCAATACAACCCAGGAAAATAAAATGAGGGAAGGGTGGTCCCGAACACAAGATATTCAGTCTTAATGGATTCCCCTTGCTTGCTGACAATAGCAGCTCACTAATGGAACAGAATTGTTGGAAAGGTGATTTAAGCACATGGTACATTTAAGACCCTTCCTAGGTTGTAATCCACTCAATGGAAGATCCTACTATATTCAGTCAGTAGAGGAATCATGTTCAGAGACAATGCTTTAAAATATCCTTCTAACTCAGAATCTTTGCCTCCTCTTAACTTCCTGACACCATTCTCAGCATGTACTGCGGCCTCACGGCACTCTTATGACATGCACCAACATTCTCCCGAGAACTCAGCTCAGAGTCTCAGGGTGATTCATATGGTCTCCCCCTCTCTATTATAAAACCAAAGTTGCGGATCCTTATTGATTCTACTTGCACAAGAATTCAAATCTATCTCCTCTCCTTCATTCCCATAGGTGCTATGTAATATCAATAAATTTGGCAGCCTCCCCATTATTTCAGCAATGAGTCTCTCTACTCGAGTAAAGTTCCAAATTGTTGCCTAATTTTACATATAACACAAGCTCAGACCATGGAATGTTCCTAGTCAAAACTGGTCAATAACCCCCTACTTCGCCTTCCCAACATGTATACAATACAAGCATCTGCCACCCACTTAACCACCCGCCCACCGACCTACCCACTCCCCCTCCCACTGGAATTCCAGAGAATATGTCTAAAATATAATATGATCAAATGTGTAATTTCCATCTATTGCTATAGCTAACAATACTAGGGCAAGTATTGTTTATGTGCTTTTTCTTTTTACCGCCGTTTATAAGTTTAGAAGCCGTGATTGCTTCTGGTTTTAAAAACACCGCAAAGGCATTAAGTCATGAACAAGAAATGACTAAATAGAGTCTAAGGCAACATTAGATCACATCTCACTTGGTATGAGACTCTTCCACACCTCAAAACAAATTAACATCTTAAGTAAACTTGATAAAAACCTTTCATGGTTGTTGCTACTTTAAACAACAGTATAAGCCGAGCTCGGTGGCTCAGCCTGTAATCCCTCGTTTGGGGAGGCTGAGGTGAGTGGATGGCCTGAGCCTGCAGGTTCAAGACCTGCCTGGGCAACTTGGCGAGACCTCATCTCTACAATAAATCAAAAATTAGCTGGGCGTGGTAGCGCGTGCCTGTAGTTCCAGCTGCTTGGAAGGCTGAGGAGGAAGGATCGCCAGAGCCCAGCAGGTCGAGGCTGCGGTGGCCGGCAGCGGCCACTGCACTCCAGTCTGGGCGACAGAGTGAGACTCCAACTCAAAAAAAAAAAAAAAAAAACTTCCACAGGATGTTGTCAGGGAATAACGATTAGAAACGTAAATGTAAAGTCATGGGCCAAAGATTGTTACAGAAAGCATAGCCATGCCCTAGAACTTAATAGAGCCCTGTGGCTTTAATGTTTTTCTTCCTCTGGGTTCCCTGTGTGGACTAGACTTTCTTGGTGTTCTCCTCAACAGCAGACAGAGGTCATGGACATTCTTGACAGGCACTATGGTAGGCCTCAGCCTCCTCATCAAGCTTCATTCCTCTGGAGAAAGAACCAGCTATTTCCTACTACGGCAAAGCATAACTCCTTGCTGTTCTTTATTCAAAAGTATTCTTAAATAACACCGACAAAACTGACTTACTATTAGAAGGCCTGGGCCAAACCCATACAATACTTCTTACCTGACTTCTCCTATTTCAGGTGTCTAACCTACCTACCGGCTTCCTATTTCTTTATGCAGACACTCCTGTGAAAACAACACTTCAAGCCAGGTACAGTGGAGTCTGTTCCACATCTTGTTACTGAATTTGCACGAATACAAAAACACTAAGCAAGCTCTGGGCAGCCAATTTCTGGGCTCTCTCATTTCCAGATGTGCCTTCCTATAGAGAAAGTGCATTCTGGTTTGGTCTACACTATTACGATCATTTTCCTAGGGAGATTCTTCCCTTACAAGGAAAAGCCCAAATTGTGAGGATAAGTTCAAATGAGAAGCCCCACCTGTCTATACAACCAAGCCATATTTTCCAGTTCAGCCTCAGTTTTAAGAATTAAATAGATGAGTCAAAGAGAGTAGCTGAATATATTTTTCCTTGTGTTTAACTGACTAATGAACCAACACTTAGTGAGTAGATAGCATACAAAAATCCATCAGGCTACATATGTATATATATATACATATATAGTAGGAATACCAGAATAAATAAGACATGTTCTCTTCTCTCAAATGGTGACTCTCCCATGTTGGAAGATATACATGCATGCACACACATTTTAAAAGCCAGAATTATTAAGGCTAAAATAGAGGCATAAAGTATTATTAGAGTTGCCATATACTGTAGAACTTTACATAATTTAACTCATCACCACATACGTTCACACATACTATAGGGGTGAAAATCATAAAACTGTTTACTGTAACATCGGCTGTCACGTGAGAACACTGTTAAGGAGTGTTAGGATTTAATTACCAGCACAATATCACAGAAACATTCCCTTGTACCCGAAGCCATTACATTCATTATTCATCAGATTGTCCATGAACACATTAGCAAAATGACTGATCTACTCATAACAGGAGATCTCAATTCATTACTTCTGAACCATGTTTTGAACGGAGAAGACTAAAAATTTAATTTTA
This sequence comes from Tarsius wallacei, assembly GCA_963574415.1. Classification (NCBI taxonomy): domain Eukaryota; kingdom Metazoa; phylum Chordata; class Mammalia; order Primates; family Tarsiidae; genus Tarsius; species Tarsius wallacei. The sequence continues at coordinate 26,069 of CAUYQG010263582.1, forward strand.
AAAGTTTCCTCGAGTTAAGATTTTGCCCAAAATACATAAACTTGGCCAATTCGGTATGAAAGAAAAAGCCTAATTATTTGATTATTAGCACTGACATCAACCCACACAACCCACAGTCTGTATAGAAGAAATGAGGACACAGAGAGTGGGTGAGGGGAATTTTTAACAGGGAAAATCCAGTCAGGCACGCTCAACTTACCTCCCCATTGGTTTATTTATTTATTTTTGATTTTATCTTTCTTGATTTTAGTGCGAATGAAGGAAAATAATATTTAACACTATGAATTTTCTATCACCCTTCAAATAAATGGCCATAAACTTCACGTAAAACCACCCAAATTTATCGTTGAGTTCTGTGGGTTAAAAGTCGGACATGGGTCTCCCTGGATGAAAATCGGGTATCGATGGGCAGGGCTAAGCTCCTTTCTGAATTGCTCATGAGAATCCCATTGTCAACCTTTCCCAGCTTCTAGAGGCTGCCTGTACTCCTCGGCCCTTGGCCTCCTCCTCCATCTTCAGAGCCAGCAGTGAAGGCCAAGTTCTTCTTGTAGCACACCCTTCCAACCTGGCCTCCATGCTCACGTCTCTTCCAACCTCTTCTGTCTCCCTCTTCAACTTTTGTGGACTCTTGATAGCCTCAGGCCCACCTGGATAACCAAGGACACTCACCCTAGTTGAAGGTCAGTTTATTAGCCATTAAATTCCATCAGCAGCCTGAATTCTCCTTTGTCATGCAATGGACTATCCTATAGGATCTGGGGCTTGGGACCCGGACATCCTGACAAGGCCGGTATTCTGTCTACCACTAATACCTACTCTGTTCTAGATTCTATGAAAAACACAAAGAGTAGCTTATAACCCTGAAGGGATGTATTCTTGCATCCCAGAAGCTATACTCCTTACCAGCTGAGCTGTGGGAATAGGTTCTTGACAAACAAGTTAGTGCTGCTGAGCTAGTTTTTGAATTCTGTGCACAAGCATTTGGTAATACGGACCAATGCCACTGTATGCCAAATCTGTAGGTTTGGTTATTGGTTCCACTTCATGTACACTTTGCTCATCAGACAGAATGGATTTCTGTTTCTTCTTAGTTGCTAATCCCACACCGTTTGTGGCTTTAATTCCTACTAAAGGGGCTTCTTCAGCTGCAGCAGCCAAAGCGTATTCAATCTGGACAAGTTTCCCAGATGAGCTGAATGTCATCAGTGAACACGTGTACCTGCACTCCACCATCTTTACCCAGAGAGCCAAAGCACTTCCACCTTTACTGATGTCTTAATGCAATTTCAAGGTAGAAAAATATAGAGAAGTAAAGAAGACATGGCACAGTATTTGGTACATAATTTATTAGAAACCTTCCACTAACTCATTGCTGTGACTTTAGGTCAAAAAGTTCCTCTTTATTTTTCCCCCCGCTGCTCCTACTAACTGCTGGATCAAAGTAAACACAGAGGCAAGAAAGAGTGATATCCTTTGTAGGTTCGGTGTTCAAACTGTTCTCCAAGGTCACCCAAAGATCTATCCATTTATACATAGCGAGCTGTCTTGAAGAAAGTCCCTTTTAATTTTCTGTGATTTTTAGCTGTCTCCTGGCAAATTAGATGCCAGTTAGTAAAGTGTGAGGAGAAGAGGGTTGTGAAAGGAAACTGAGCGAATGGACTGAAGAGCACCTACCTGATGCATCTGAGGGAAAAAGAAACCCCATTTTAGCAAAAGCATACAATGGGATCACCGGTGTCGGTTTCCTAACCACATACTCAATAGGCCTGGGATGATAGTTTTTAAGTATCCAATTTAAAGGGATGGTATCCCTTGTATTTCAGATGTCTGTATAAATAATGTGTTGTGTCTTGGCTTGGTTTTCCTCCCTATTAGGGAAAATCTAAGGAATTGAAAGACAGGCACAGACAAGTTTGTTTCATAAAGGCAATGCATACTTTAAAACTGTGTAGAAATTACAGCATGCTGCTACTGGCCTTTGTGCGTGGGTAGCTAGAAAGAATAAGTAGATCTTACCTCCCTGCCTCTCTCTACTACTAGGATCTACGTTCTTTCGGGAGTCATTGGTTCTTCCCTACTTTACTGGGAATGTGTTGAACAGACATCATTTATCTATTAGCCTTAGGAAGTATGCAATCCATGGTGGCTGACTTAGTTAATATATTGTGCCCTGGAATATTGTTACTGTGGTGAAGGTCTAAAAAGTTGATCCAATATATGAGAAGAGGTATGTCCTTTAAAGGTGCAGTGAGATAAGTCTACCTAGGAGCACAGAAAAGAAGGAAGAGTGATCAGTTTGGAGTCGTGGATGGTGGGGAGATTCAAAGAGTAGGTGAGACTCCAGAAGACTCATCACCACTGACAGAGAATGTGGCATTGACAGAAGCAGCAATTTATGTTCATCCCCTTAAGAGACTTCTCTCTTAACAGAATGACCTTGAAAACTCAACATTCAGGCTAGGCTTTCCCCACTTGCAATGTACTATCTGTCTAGGACCTCTTTTTACCGGCTGCTGCATATTTTCCTGCCACCGAGATATTTGCGGTGACCTCAAAATGAACCCAAAGGCTCTCAGCATAAGACAACTAAAATTAAAAAGGTAAGCAAATTCAATAAAATGAATGATGATAGAATATGCAAGATTTACTGCATCTCCATATTTGTGATAATGAACACAGACTAAGAAGAGATTTATTTAAAAGTACAAGCGATTTTTAAAAATTAAGTGAAACAAATTATGAAATGTTCATAATTTAGTTGCAATCAAATGCCAATATCTTAAAGGCGTTGACACCCAAGTTTTGAATGCTCTCTTGTCTGTATCTGAAAAAGGAATGAGTCTAGAGAATACAGTATTTCAGGAATAAATGTCATAATAAGAATAACAGCTAACACTTCATTAGTCCCTGCAATGTGCCAAGTACCCTTCTAAGCCCCTAATATAAATTAACGCTTAATTCTTTCAACAGCACTCTGGAGAACTTTTTACTGTCCTCATTTTATAGTTGATGTTCGGACAGGTTATAATTAGTAAGCCACAGAGCCAGCATTTGAACCCAGACAATGTATATGCCTTTAATAAAAAATAAGCAGGGACAAGTCAGTTCCCTTAGTAAACTATGTATCCAAAAGGAATCACATGACATATTACAACCTAACTCAATGATCATACTCCTAGTATGGAAAAACATTTCATCAAAATGACAAATACCCCTATGACTGACTTACTTGCCTCCTGGCGTAAACCATTCTCTTTACTGGCAGGCTTCCCAAAATCTCACAGTGATGGGCTATATTTGTTTTCTATTGCTGCTATAACAACCAACCACACACAAAGCAGTTCACAACAACATAAATTCATTGTCTTATTATTCCAGAGGTCAGAAGTCTAAAATGGGTTTCACTGGGCTAAAATCAAGGTGTCAATGGAAGGCTTCAGGAAGAATTTGTTTCCTTGCTTTTTTCCATTCTCTAAAAGTCACCAGCGGTCCCTAGTTTGTAGCTTCATTCCTACATCATCAAGTGATCAATGTTGGGCTGAGTTCTAGCTACACTGTCATCTCTCTTTCATTTATAAGTATCTCAGTAATTACATTGGGCCCATACACATAACCAAGGATAATTTCAAAGTCAACTGTTCAACAATGCTAATTCCATCCAACCTTATTTTTTCCCCTTACCATGTCATAACATATTCATAGGTTGCAGGGATTAGGATGTGGGGACCCATTATTCTGTCTAGTTTGGCATGCATATACCGAGATTTTTTTCATAAACATGAAGTAGAAGACAGAGCACACAATGCAACTGAGGTAGAGGACAGAACACAACTGTTGGTTTAGGAATTGTTCATAACGAACAGGTGATATGACTGTAAATTTATCATACTATTTTTTATAAACAAGTTAAAATATGTAGCAATTCAAACGGAAAAATACAAATTTGACCACTTGAATATAGTTTCTGAGAAGAGTATTGACTGCTGAGAAGAACATCTGATTTTAAATTCCCTCTCTTACAAGCAATGTAGTCCTGAGCAAGACATTTACAAGGGGGAGGATCAGTTTTCACATCTGCACAGAGGGGATTATGATCCCTGCCTTGGTTTACACCAGAATTGTGTGGAGGATCAAACCAGATTGAATCATGAATATAGAAATTCTTTGTGAGTGATAAAGCCCTATGTAAATAAAATCTGAATATGACAAATCCCAATGTAGTCCTTTTTGTTCAAAATATTGGTAATTTTTGAAAAAGTACCAATGATGAAGATAGATAAAAGTAGATACCTGTAGCTTTCTCATTTACTTTGAAATCAGCATTCACACTAGTAATAATAACAACATAATAATAATTATTATTAAAAGTTGTTTTGTTTTGTTTTTGAGTTGGAGTCCCTGTCGCCCAGGCTGGAGTGCAACGACACGATCTTGACTACCGCAGCCTTTACCTGGTGGGTTCATATGATTCCTCTGCCTCAGCCTTCCAAGCAGCTGGGACTTCAGGCATGTGCCATCATACCCAGCTAATTTTTTGGTTTATTTTAGAGAAGAGGTCTCGCCATATTGCCCAGGCTGGACATGAACTCCTGAGCTCAGGTAATCTACTAGTTTCTGCCTTCCAAAGTGCTGGAATCTCAGGTGTGAGTCACAGGGCCCGGCTATTATGAAAACTTTATAATTGATTACCTTTATAATCCTCTTGATGAAGGAAGTTTATATTTAGCTTCATTTGATAAACAGAGAAACCAAGACTTAGACTCTTGACCAAGATCACACAGTAAATTGTGTCATGGAGAGACTCGAAGTTAAAAGTATCAGCTTTAAGATCTGTCCTACTTCAGAAAATGGACTGAAACACTAGTCACACCAATATCCACACTAGATTCACCAATTCCACAAATAGCATCACTTAGAATAACTAGACAGAAAATAACATCGTCACACACCAGGGTTACTCACAAAGTAGCTCTGATGGCACCAAGAGTCCTAGAGTCCTTTGGTTCCCAAGATTCCTTTGTCTGAGGTTTCATAGGAAAGCATCACATCTTAAGGTTGACTCCTAGAAGAACTAAATAGAGTAGCCATCTAAATATTAAGATGCCATATTTAAGAGAATGAAAAAGATCTCCAACTCCTTATCTGAAAAATGTAATAGTAAGCAACTTTCTTTTTTTTGTGTTTTTGAGAAAGTAGGATTTATTAAGAGGACAGAAAAGCTCCCACAGTGACAGGGGACCCAAGGGGATTGCCCTGTATTCAGCTTTCTATTGCACTGATGAAATTGCTACTTGCCTTCTCTAAAACTCCCAGGATTTATCTAAAGGCCCCCTCTAGATATGGACAGATTACTTAGTTAAATTAGTTCACATCTCGGATGAAGGGAATAAAAGGGAGAGAGAGAGAGTTACAGAATCATCATATTATTATAACACAGTGATCTAATTAAAAAGTACTAACATTAGCCCCGCTTTTTTTCTGATGTGAAAACTGAGAGGTCAGTTTGCCCACAGCTACACACCTAAGCAGCGCTATTGTGATGGAGCCAGGAGTCTCATATAGACGTATGGGTTGCAGCACCAAAATAACGGTGTAACTGTGTTCTTTTTACCCGCCTTTAATAAGAACTGCAAAAATACAGCATACTGTAGTGTGCATAGTGTTCTTTCTACTTATAACTTTTTGTTAAGAAGATTCATTATTAATAAAACATACAATTTTAGTGCTAAAAAAAATTAGTTCATATCACCACAAACCCTATGTTATAACCATAGCACCTGCCTTTATACTTTCTGTTCTAAGTTAAATATCCCAAAAGTACAGAAGTTTCCTGAAAAAAACGTCAAAAACATTCGCTTCAGTCTAGGATCTTTGGTATTTTAAAACAATAACCTGTTTTTAACTTTTGAATTATGTTTCTCTCCATTTTGTGGTAAGAAAATGTGTGTCTGTGTGTGTGTGTGTGTGTGTGTGTGTGTTTGCAAGGTAATAACTTGAAATTTTTATATAAATACATTAAAACCCTATTTACATTAATTTTATTCATTAAAAATTTTAAGGAAGACAGCTAAGATCTAACAACACATCAGAAACACTATAACGATAATCAAATTTGACCTTAAGTTCTTAATTATATAACCCTTGAAACAAGTCCAATTTCCTTACCTGAAAGAAAAAAAAAGGATATGCTAGTATGTATGCCAAAATTATGACTATTGAATTAAGTCAGTTAACATTTGTAAAACACCCAGCACAGTGTTTGGCAATGAAATAATAATATTAATAGTAGTGATTGCTATGAATAGTTGCTATTTAAGATGGTAAAAATAATAGCCTAAATAGATAAATATCTATTCTCTGTTCGAAAAATAAGAGATTCATTTAAATACACAAATTTTGATACTTATCTTATTATTATATTGAACCAAGATGATCAACTTTGAGATATGATCAAGAAGAATCAGATTATTTTATAGTAGCATATTGTAGTGCAAATATTATTTAAATATCTTTCTCAAGAGCTAGGACAGAGAGGAGAGAACAGAGGTAATATGAGGTCATTGAGATAGCACTTGTGATGCTACCCGATTTAACCAGAGAGTTTTGGCATTGTAGTCTAAAATGGAAGAAATTTTAGATTGACAATCAACTGCTTACTTTCTAAATTCAAGGCTATAATAAGCAGACTGGTTACATATAATTGTCCCAATTTAGTAAAAAACTATGCAAAACCCTGTGAATGCTGCAAGCAAAGAACCTCATTTTAACAATAATTAAACTCTTTTGGATTTAGAACCAATATTAAGATGTACGTAACAAAATTATCAGTCTTATTATACAACAATAAGTAAAATCTATATAGTAACATCTTACTGTAGTTAGCTCTCTGGTTCAGCAACTACCACCAAGATAAAAAATTTTGAACTTATTTCATTTATAGACATGATGACATATTGGTATTATTTACTAAAATCCATTTTTGTCTGCAGAATTACATTATATGCCCTATATCTAAAAAGCAAACATGTCCTACATTTTGATTCGCATGCGAGATAAAATGATATTACTGTTATTTAATGAAATAAGAAAGTTTTCTTTTTTTCTCAACTATAAATTTATTTTAATAGTGCGAGTTTAGAAATTCCCTGATTTTCCTTTATAACATTAGAACATCAGATTTAATTTTCCTTTACAGTATTCTGCTAAGTAGAAATAGGAGTGTAAAAGTTTTTTCATTTGTTTTAAGATGTGTTTTTATTTTTTTAAACAGAAACAAACATTAGAAGTTATATACTTATAGTCTCATATGTTAAAAAAAAGTTATTTGACAGTTATACAATCATGTATACCAAATTAAAAATTATTTAAGATATGCAGTTAAAATGAAATGAAATGATTTCTATTTGTTTTGGTAGCCTCTTCATCTTCCAAGTCACTTTTACATTATAAAAACTTAGTATGTCTGATCTTCTGAAACATGCATGTCTAAATCAAAGACAAGTTTTACAAACACTTTTGCTTATTTTAAAAAGGAACTTGTTTTATAATTTTCTTAATTAAAACCAATCGCAAAAGTATAGGCTGAACTTTACTTTTCTGGAAATTCCATAAACTGAAATTCCTTGATCCATTATACTGAAAATAAACACAAATAAGAAGGAAAAGAAAAAAAATCAAACAAGAATTTCTAGGCCTCTGGAAGACTAGGTTAATGTCTGTCTCTTATCTAATTATCAAGTAGAAATAAATATAGTATTTTAAATTCTGTAATTTCAGAGACCATTATTTAGGTAATTTAAGTGGCCATACTTTTTAGAAAGGGCCAGCAGTGATTTCAATAGCATTATTTTGATAGAATACTCTGTGGTGTCATAAAGTTTCATGTCTAGTGCATCTCAAAATTAACTCACTTGAGAATTTTAGTTACAATTGAAACACATTACCTAAGTTTTATGATCTATTTTACCTCATGAGCAAATTTTAATAAAGACAGAAATAAAATATATTTTATAAACATGTTTATTAAAAAGGCTGCACATGTATGATGCAATGGGACAAATATATTATTTATATTTACAAATTCATAAGTTTGGTTGTTATCTACAAAATGATAAAAGGAAATAATCATTTCAGTTGACATAAGTAATTCTATTAATATATTTGACAAAATAGACAAAAGTCCTTCCAAAAAATGGGAGGGGATACTATGTTAAAAACTAATCTAAGGTAAAAGGAGAATTTAATACTATGTAAACCTACACTCAAATTTTCCGAAGAAACAGGAGATAATCCACTTTCTTAAAAGAGAGTGTTTTTCTCTTTAACTTAATGGCATCATCCAATCATGGTTGTAAATTCTAATTAGGGATTAAGGAAAAGTTCCTTATGAATGAAATATTAATTAATACCTCAATCATAATTCCATACTTTATGATAGTGGTTAGCATAAGTAATCAAGTCAAAATAATTGAGAAACCACTTACAATCTTCTTTTCAATCTCTCCTTTTCTTTCCTCAAGCCACGAAAACATGTTTGTTTTGGGAGCCATTGGCAAACACAAAAGGAGAACTTAAAGTGAATGATTCATGATCAAGGCTAAAATGTAAAATCACATCAGCTGATAAGTGGCTGATGAACCCACGTGTGAAGAATGTGAGGGCATTGTGGCAAGGCTGGAGAATAACATTTCTTTTGCTGTTAAATGACAGGCATGGGAATGGGACACCAGGTCATACTCTTAGATATCCAAAAACAAGCTCATTGTTTTCAGTTTACATAACCACCAAGGGTGATCTTTGAAAGTCACAGGAGACAGAGTCTAACAAGCCATGTTACAAACAACTACAAAACCACTATTTTCAGCCAGAGTGTATAGCTATTTTCATGGCTGACTTCAGGAAATTCTACTGCACTTCTTGACAAGTAGCACAACCTAAACTCTCTAAACAAGTGTAATACAATTACAAGAGCGGAAGCTATGGAAATGGACTGCACTATCCTAGAGTGAGAATAAAGTGAGAAAACACTAGGACAAAAAGTTTTGATTTCAGAACTTTAGCAAAAATACTGAATGCGCTCATCTTGTTCACATATATTTGTTATAAAGATGTTAACGACCCGCCTTCTTTCTAACTGAGGAAGTCAAAGATAAAAGAAAATCAATAAGTATCGAAAACAAATATAAATCATTTAGTGTTATGCTGAAAATTAACCATGAAGTTGTATCTCACTGAGCTTCTCTTGTTGAAGTGTCTGACACCATGCTCAGTTTACCATCTTACTTGGATGGAGGTGTGGAAATTCTGCAGGAGGGTGAGTGAAGAGAACAACATACATAGTAGCTTCTGCTAGCTTCTGACTCCCCCATAGCCAAATTCATTCATCTTTTATTCTATAAAGCAAATTGCATACCAGAGCTTTTAGCAGTATCATTTTTACCTACAATTAAGATGGACAAATATGATGCAATTCTCTTAAAAATGTCCCTCAAAGACCTTCAACTAAAGGGAGTGTACTTGACCAAGGGCCCAAGCTCCTGAGCTCTGAAATCCATCACTGAACTTGCATGGAACTCACACTTCCCACCCCCAACTCTCAGCCCTCACTTAAGTACAGCAGGGATATCAAAGCAGACCAATTTCAGGCACTTATGGGACTCTTCTGATGACCAGTTTTGCCAGAAGACTCCCAAATGGCCTTGCCTGGCATTCTGTAGTTACTCAGTAGTCATCGTTGGGGAAAATAAAACATGGTTATTGAATTGTTAATGGCCAGGTTGTTGCACAAACAAAAAAAATTGTACTCAGTGTGAAACTTATTTTAAGATGAGTGTTGGGCTCCTAATGCAGTTCCAGGAGTCTCAAGAGGGTTAGAACTACAGAGCAGATTTTTATTAAGTATGAATATAACCTGATAGTCAGAGGTATCTGGAAGTAAAACGGGCTGCTCCAATCCTTTCAATCACTCTGATAATACGAATCTCCATTTTACAGAAGGAAAACACTAGGCTTGGAGAAGTCAAGTTCTCAGGGGTAAACAGACAGCTTTAAGGGCGGGAGCCAATACTCCAGTCTTGATCCTCTTCACCTACTTTAGGAAAAACTCTTTCAAACTGTATTTCTCCTCTGCTCTCAAATC
>CAUYQG010263586.1:0-32873 GCA_963574415.1 Tarsius wallacei
CCCGGCTAATTTTTTGATTTATTGTAGAGATGAGGTCTCGCTTGCCCAGGCGGGTCTCGAACCCGCGGGCTCAGGCAATCCACTCACCTCAGCCTCCCAAAGGCGCAGGATTACAGGCTGAGCCACCGAGCCCGGCTTCACTGCTTTTTTTAAAAACTTAATTTTTTTACCAACTTATTTTTCTAGATGAACATCACCATTTTATCAAGTTTTATAAAATATCTCAACAACATTTGAAGATATAATATTGTCACTATTACTATATTTAAAATCCCCTGGAAAGAGCCAGGAACTAACTGGTAGATTGACTTCATCTTATCCATTCAATATACACTTAACAAGAGGCTACTCTGTAAAAAGCCAGTTATAAAAATGGGACCTCAGAGTTAAAAATAAATAAACAAACAAACATTAGGTAGATAATCCTTATAGCTAGGTACAGTGGCTCATGCCTGTAACCTCAGTTACTTAGGAATCTGAGGCAGGAGGATCACTTGAAGCCAGGGTTCAAGGCCAGCTTGGGCAACATTGTGAGACCCCATTCCTAAAAAAGGTTTTGTTTTTAATTAGCCAGGCCAACAAAGAGTCTGGCACTGTTGTACATGGTGGCACACACCAGTAGTCTCAAGCTATTCAGGAAGCTGAGGAGATTACTTGAGCCCAGAGGACATTCAAGGCTTCAGTGAGCTATGATTGCCCAACTATACTCTAGCCTGGGCAACACTGCAAGAACCTGTCTCTAAAAAAAAAAAAAAAAACCTGGAATGCTGTTTTCCCCCAACACCCTACCTACTATATACATAGGGAGGTAGAAAAGATATTGAAAATGTTTATCATCACTTAAGACACACTACTGTGCTACTTTGTCCTCATCATCTCTATGTGTTGATTCAGAATCTCTTGTCACTCTTCTTCACAGTCAATAAGACTCCTATGATCACAGTTCCTGGGTCTTGTGTTTTTTCATTTTCTTTCACATAACATTTTCTGTGATTCTCCACTGCTATCCTTACCTCTCAATGTTCCAACCTTTCTGCTAGTGGATCTATCTTTCCCTCTGATATGTTGATGTTCTCATACTGAACTTGCTATTGCTGAAGTATTTTATTTCATACATTTGCTATATTGGTAGATTCTGGTCCAGTGGAGATATCTGCAAAGGTACTCAGATGATGGTATCATCGTCATTATTATCATCATCATCATTTATTGAACCATTACTCTGTGACAGGTATTTTGTCAAGCACCTTACCCATAGAAATATACTACTGAATCCTTACAGTAATTCTCCAAGGTGGGTATTGTTATCAAGTCCATTGAAAATGAGAAAACTGAGACTCAACAGGATAGGTAATATATCCAAGAACTCACAGCTAGCAAGAGTATCCTCACTGGTAATATTTGGACAAAGGCAGGATTTGAACCCAGTTCAGTTTGTCTCCTACTCTGAAACATTTCTTTATGTTCTGTCCCATAAGAGCTGAATAGCATTTTATGTTCTGTGGTGGTATATGTACTCCCAATATACTGCCTCTATTTTCTACCCATCTGTTCCCTTCTCTTTGCCCAGCATTTGTGTTTCACACCTTAGCCAACATTAATCCCTTTTCTTTTTTCCTTTCCTGAGGGGCAAAATGCATCATACCAAAGTGGTCAGCTCTGTTATCAAGGACAGGTACTTTACTCAAGTTATCCCTGTTCCTTCTCACTACTCCTCAGCTGTAGCTTTCAGTAGCAGGGTCAGTGGCAACCAGGTCCTAAACCCTAAGGTCTTAGGGTTCAAGGTAATATTTACAAGACACACAATAGGGCAACCCCCTCAGGTCCCCTCCCACTTTGGGAGCTTTTCTGTCCTTCTAATAAATCCTGCTTTCTAACACACACACACACACACACACACACACAAACACACACACACACACACACACACAGAGTCATAGACCAATTTCACATTGCATCTCTCAGATTAAAGACTCTTCACCCAGTTCTGTAAACTGATCTCAGTCAGGCACTTAGGCTTACCAGGGGAATAGAATACCTCTTTTGCCAATTTAGGACAGCTCCTCTCCATTCCCTCACAAGTAGTCTGGACAGATCTCGTGTCCTCTAACTCCGCGACTCTACCTATAAGCTCTGAAAATTTTACAGCAGACTTTTTCCTGCTACCCAAGCACAGGATATAGAGTGGACCTGGGATGCACCCCACAAACACAAGGCTCCCTACCCTCACACCACATTAGTCTAATCTAAATGGTTTCATCATCTCCCCAAGACTTCCTCCAACAATTCTGGTCAGCTGCCTTTCCCCTGAGGCTGCAGATCCATCCTGAATCCCAGAATGTTGGATTGGGATAGGAGTAACTTACCTGCTGCAGGAGCCAGAGGTTTCAGTCCAAAGCACCAGCAGCAGAAGCCTTGAGTGAATTGCTTGAGAAGGTTTCTGGGAGATGCTGAAAGGTGTGGAGACTGGCTACAGCTAAGCGCCTCCTTCAAAGTCTTCTGCACATGAAAAAGCAACAAAGTATAACCTCTCATATAAAACTGGCTCTGACACTAGTAAAAACAAATGTCAAAGGGGAGCACAGAGACCTCAGTCACAGGGGATAGGGCAGAAACCCTGCAGGAAGGAGGTGGAGGCTGATGCTCCCACCACCACCAATTTCCACACCATCAGTCTTCCTAGCTGACTCCTCCTCTTGCTCCCACCCTGTTTCCATGTTCTACCCTTCATGCTGCTGCTCCCCAGCAGTCCAGCCAGGATCCGCTGTTCACTACATACAACTGTCCTGAATAATCTCATCCTCTCCTCATTACAACTTCAGGGGCCAGCTACCTAAGGATGACTCCAAGTCTCTCTCCACAACTCAGGGGGACAGATGAACCATCTGTGAAAACTCTCAAACAGAAGATGCCCAGCCTTCCTCCCCCAAAACATCTAGAGGACTCTGATGTTCCAAAGAATGAGAACCAGTGTTCTGGTCCAGACCTCTCTCTGAGTTCCAGACTAGCAGACCAATCGCCAATGAGCAGTTCTACCAAGCTGCCCCACAAACTCACAATGTCACCCCAAACTCTCAATAGCCAACACCAAAGTCACTTCCAACCCAGTACTCCTTTCATGTTCCATATCGCAGAGGCTGGTCCCACCATCTCATGGCACCCAAGTGAAAAACCCTTACATTGAAAGGCTTCTACATCAGTTTCTTTCAAACCTGCCTTTTCCTCCCCATCCCCATAGCCAGAACCCCATCACCCAACTCCTGGACTTCCATAACAGCCCCTTACTCAGCTTCTGATCTCTAGTCCCCTTCCACACCATCATCCTCCACACTGCCACCAGGATAGCAAGTGATAGTCTTTCTCTTCTAACTCAAACAATTCTCTACTGACCACAGAATAACACCGAGACACTAAGCTCTAAGCGCTGCCTGCAGGCCCCTCTGCCAACTAATCACCTCTCAAACCTCCTCTCCTGCCAGCTCCTCCTCCCTCCCTTCTTCACCACAAACCTCACATTCCAGCAACATCACACTGCTCACCATTCCTAAAATCCATCATGCTCTCTCTTGCTTCTGTACCTTTGTTCAGTCTGTTTCCTCTGCCTAGATTCCTCTTCACATGGAAAACTGAACATCTGTAAGATCCTGTGAGTTTTATTCAGTCCCATGACTTTTTCCCAAGGGTTTCTCACTTAGGTGCTATGAGGTGGTGGGACCAGTCACTGTGACATGGAACATATCCACTACTGTATCTCCCATGACACTAAATTGTTATCATTCATATACTCCTGTTACGTCTACAGGGCTCCTGAGGGCAGGGATTGCAGTGCCAAACCGTTACATGCCTAGTAAATTTTTACTTAGTGACTGAAAACCACGAATGAGATCAAGGTGTTCTTCCGTGTCCTCAAGCAGCAAAGGAAGCAATCAATTCTTAAACCAATAAAAATAAGGCCAACTGCTGTCTTGGAAACCATGGCAGGTAATGTCTCAGTAATAGATACTTTTGATGACAGCTGGGGAGTTATGAAAAACAAGAGTCAGCAACTATATAATTTATCCAAGATTTCTAGCACATTTCAAGGAAACAAAAATGCCATGACCAGGGAATGAACACTAGTCTCTCTCTTGCTGTCAGTGCTTCAGCCATGCTGACTCTCTGGTACTTCTGGAACTCACCATGTCCTTTCCTCAGCTAGGACAATGGCAGACATAACTGCCACCTCTTCAATTCATCTACCAGGTAGTCAGTTTGAAGGCTTCTTCCTTTAGGAAGCTATCTCTGACCCTCCCAGCAGGTAAAATCATTCAATTTATGGTCTCTTAGCACCTTATACTCCCCTTTTGTAAGTATCATCAGTAAATAATTTTTTTTAGAGATGGGGTCTCACTACATTGCCCAGGCTAAACTCAAACTCCTGGGCTCATGTGATACTCCTACCTCAGCCTCATGAGTAGCTAGGACTACAGGTGCACAACACTGTGCCCTATAATTTATGTACTTATTTGTTATTGTTTTCGTATTCACTTAACTTTATTATTAGACTGTAAGCTAAAAGACAGCAAGGACCAAACTTATCTTTTTCCACCACTGTGGCCCTACATTCAGCATAGTGCTGGCACTCAGTATACCCTGGACAAGAACTGGATGGATGGACAGATGGATAGATGGACAGACAGACAGATGGGCTAGCAGGCAAGGAGTCCTGGCAGGACAGGAAAGAATGAGGAATAAGGCTACTTTAGTTGTTGATATAATCATTTAATGTTATCTGGTTCTCTTTACTCTGACTCAACCCTCATAACACAATCTCTGATCTTAAAACTGGGACTTTCCTCCTGAAAAAAGGATGCACATGCACACACACACACACACACACACACACACACCAGGAATATTCCTCTTTACTTAGCGGGTGTCTCAACACAAATGGACACACTTGCCATTATGGCTTCATAACCGTTGATCCTTCTACAATACCAGGCTGCTCCTCTCTATTCCACAAGAACTACTGGCTATATTGATAAAACTAAGTTCCAAGAATCTCTCAGCTCTTAAGAAACCCCCAAGATCATGATGGTGCTAACAGACCTCAAGAGGCATTATTTTTTTTAGCTAGCCACCAATACCAAACTAGATACTAAAGTTGGGTACTAAGTCAGGTTCCAGGCCCTGTTTCCGTACAGTCACATTGTAGATTCAACAACGGACCTTGAAACAGATGTTTTCATCTGAGATAAACACTTTACCATAGACATAGTTTATCAGCAACAGTAAATGACCTGCAGTTAGTCATTGAGAAACTGCTATATGCAAATGGACGTGCTCAAGTATATGAGTTTGGCAGGTTGGGAATCAGGACACTTGAGTACAAAACCCTTACAAAGTCTCCACCCTCATCTGAAAAGTGAGAAGAGTGGACTCAATGATCTCTAACTTTCAGGATAGATTGAAACTATATCATGAGCACAAAGGACACGGTGGTGCTTATTACAAAGGTGTCCCATAGCAGTTATGCCCAGAGATAAAATAAAGAAATAGCCAGCATCTTTTGAAAGCAGCAAAAGAATTAACATTAATTAATCAATTAATATCAACTTATTTAACTATCAATCAGTAAGTAACTTCCAATTTTATCAAAAAGCTTCTCAGCTAGGTGCAGTTGCACTTGGGAGCTACTCAGAAGGCTGAAGCAGGAGGGTTCCTTGAGGCCAGAAGTTCAAGGCTGTAGAGGACAATGATCATGCCTTTGAATAGCCACTGTATTCCATCTAGCCTGGGCAACATAGCAACACTTTGTCTAGTAAAAGTAAATAAATAATTACTTCTCAAGGAGAACACAAATTATAACTCTAGTCATAAACTAAGTAACATGCATGAATAACTACTATACTTCAGCCACTTACAGGAAAGGTCAGTATTTCCCGGTCCCTAGAATGAAACAGGTCCTTAACCTCATCATTCCAAATATAACTCAACTTCTCAAATTCAATTATGAGGAGATTAAAATATCTAAAAACAAGAGAAATGTTAAGCACCTTTTCCACCAAATCCCTGTTGCCTTATCTCACCTGTGACTCCTATAATGTGTTTGCCAGAAACCATATCTTCAGGCAGCCTGATGTGTGAGAAAAGGCACTGAAGCATTAGGACCCTCAGCTTCTCTCATAGCTACATCTTAGGCAATCTGTTTAAGCTCTCTGAGCTTCCATTTTCTCCTATGCACATGAAAACCTGTCCTACCTACTCTGAAGAATCAATATGAGGCTGAAATAATAGGTGCAAGAGGCTCTGTAAGTGTTGTAAAGTGTTGAGATATCATATAATGAATAGAACCTAAGCCTTCTCTCCCTCTCCCCTCTCCCTGTCCCCTCTCCCCTTTCTCCTCTCCCCTTTCTCCTCCCCTCCCCCCCCTTCTCCCTCCCCCTCCCCCTCTTCCCTCTTCCCTCCCCCTCCCCCTCTCCTCTGTAGCGATGAGATCTTGCTATGTTCTCCAGGCTGGTCTCGAACTCCTGGGCTCAAGCAATCCTCCTGTTCAGCCTTCCAAAGTGCTGAGATCACAGGCATAAGCCAACACACCCAACCTTCTCATTTTATAGATTCAAACCAGTCATTGGGCACCCATTATTTACTCCATTTATTCATTCAATAAATATTTATGGAGCACCTACTACATACCAGATGCTATACTAGGCACCAAGAACCTGATGGTGAATAAAACAGCCATACTCCATGAGATGGTGGATTTTGCTGCACTGCACCAGAAGAGACAGACATACCCATCAATTACACCAAAAAGTATATTGTTACACCTAGCAGGCCACGCTAATGATTTGGTGTTTTGTTTTCTTTTTCTAACAGAAATTAGAAGCCACTGATGGGTTTTATGCAAAGGGAATGATACACTCAGATCATCCTGGCTGCCTTATACTAGTCCTTGGCTAGGCAGTGAATATGGCAAGAACAATGAGGATTCTTACTCTGCAAAGTCTAGTGGGGGTGTCCCAAGACATCATCAGTGACCATACAGTGTAACTACATACAGTGTAGCTACAGAAGGGCAGAGAGTGTTGTAGCAGCCCAACTGTGAGTGGGGATATGGTGACTAGAAGAAAAAAAAAACTGCTACAGAGAGGACACAAAATAAGAAATATCTTAAAAGAGTGAAAGTCACTAATTCCACATAAACTTTTATTGCCACAAAAAGAAACAGAGCAAATTCTCTTGAATGTATTAACTTGATTTCTATAAATATTTAATTATTCAGAAATGTGCCAAAAGCCCAGATTTCCTTTGCCCTAGTTATCAGGATTATACAAGAGTGGGTGAGAATTATTGTATCCAAAAAAACCAGACTGAAATGCATTCTTTTACTTTTTTTTTTATCTCAAATAAGGTGATTTTAAAAGAAACCTATGAATATTAAAGCCAAACATTTAAATTTCCTTCTGATTACTCAAGTAACTGACTTAACCTTAAAACAAACCCTCATAATAAAAATATTTAAACACTGAAGGAGAATATCATGTTGCATTTGTTCATATTAAAAATCCATTATTTATGTGGTTCATGGAATGATGAAACAGAAAGAACTTAGGAGAAGTTGGCCCACAGTTCCTGGATGGGTCTGAGACAGAGACTCTGTCACCAGAGTGGCTCCATCCTTTCCTTCACCAGTACCCTACTACCTTTGCAGGAGTTGAGGCTTACACCTGCAATGCCAACTCAGGATAAGTTCTGCTAGCCATGTTGGATGTTCTTGCCAGCCCCTATCACCAAGAACATGTGAGTTATAACACATGCTTGTGAAATAACTCACATAACTTCCATAAGCAATAAATTAATACCCAAAAAAAGCATCTTAAAAACTGTATAACCCTGGGTGAAAAGAAGACATTATTCTAGTTCACATTTACCGGGTGCTCACGATATGCAAGCACTCTGCTGAGCCCTATTCTGTATCATCTCCCTGGAACCCTGTAAGAACCACACAGAGGTAAGTACTATCACACCCCTGTATTGATGAGGAAACAGAGGTATGGTCTTTTGCTCAAAGCCACATGGCTTGTGAGTGATGGAGTCTATGTTCTGATTCCAGAATCTGTGTTTTAAGCACTGCCCCGTCCAACCCTCTGATGCTTATGAGATAAATCTCCCACAAAGAACACAACGAATTTGAAAGTTTTACAGAAAAACCAAGGAATGATTTGCTGCTCTGGGTCTTCATGATCTCTGCTCTCCTCAGTTAGTGCAAGTGAGTCAAGCACAACTCATGCCTCCCTTGGGAAAGAGTCGGGGAATGGATGTGTAGGTGCTCAGAGAAAAGGCACTTACAATGATGATGGGTGAAACCTTTGAAAAGAGCTCTTGAAGAAAAGGGGGAGGAAACACTTGTAAACAAGCCCATAGTCCTGGGGCCAACAGGGCTGGTAAGGAATGACCTGAGGACTCCGGGAGTGCATTGTGACTTCAGAGTTGGTTTCTCAGACACCTTGACCATCACCTTCACTTTCACCACCCAACTATTACCATTACCACTACACTATCACTAGGACCCAAAGAAAATAGCCAAAGAAGTGCTTATTGGTACTCTCACAGCACCACATATATCTATAACAACAGTGAGCATCTGTAAACACTAGCTTCCTGACAGGCACTGTGCTAAACATTCCATTGGATTATTTCACTGAAGTCTTCAACAGCCCTAATTTAGGTAATACTGCTATCCCCATTTCACAAATCAGTAAACCAAAACTCAGAGTAGGAAAGACACTTGTCCAAAGTCACACAGGTTGTATGTGGCTGAGCTAGGATTTGAACCCAAGCCTGCTTGGTCACTTCACTAGAAGTTCTCTGTTATGGTCAATTACTTCAATCACCTTCAGTCATCTTCTGTTTGTGGGTCTCTCTTCCACCAACTGTCAGCTCCCAAAGGGCAGAGAGACAGATCCTTTTTCTCCACATGCCCAGCATCCAGCACAAGGTTTAGCTCAAAGCAAGAGCCAAGCAATGCTGGTGGATAAATGCCCACTTAAAGAAAATGAAATGTACTCTCTCCTAAGAAAGAGAGCCCAGAAATGCTTCTCACAGAAGCCAGTCCAATAACTCTCCCCCAACCAGTCAAAATCCAGGGACCACCTATTTAGTTCCCTTAGCTTGCTCCTCTACAACCCTAGCCCAAGGGGAGGGAGAACAGTCATACTTTTAAACAAAGGAAAGGTGACCTTCAGTAAGCATGAGCAGTTCATTTTTAGACTTGTCTTGTCTTTTTTTTTGTTTCACCATCTTGACCTGGAGCATCTGTAGCAAATATTTATTTCCTGCCATCCCTAAGACTTTATAGACTATCACCAGCCATACCCAAAGCCTACAGCTAGTGCATGGCATAGTACGTGCGTGTCTCAGAGTCAGCACTCGAATATTTGAGGACTGAAGAAATAGGTTCCAGATACTGGGTTTCACCAGAGACCCAATGACTTATAAATAAGAGTTTGGCACCATTTGGAAGCATGACTCGTCTGAGCAAGGTCCATCACACTGTTCAACAAGCGCCTACCCTGTGCAGAGTCCTGAAGACCCAGCAGCAGAGAAAGCAGACTTTCCATGAGCAGGAAGAAGACACAGGCATAAAGTCATGCATGCAGTAACATGTGCTCCAATCAGTGTGTGTACACAGTAAAAGTCAAGGGAGCACAAATGGGAGGGTGGTCCTGTGCCTGGAAGAATTGAGTAGGTTTCATAAAAAAGGGGAAATTTGAGCTGAGAAGTTGTTCCCAAATCACCTAGAAAGGAGTAATTGTTCTCTGCCACTGGGACCCCATGCCCTTCTTACCTCCCCACCATCAGGTCCACCTCACTGTTCTGTACTAGTGGTTTGTGTGCCTGTCTCCCCACATAGTATGCAAACATCGCGAAGGCAGGGACTCTAGGCATTCTCCATGGCTCATCCTTAACTTCCCAGTAAATACCTGCTGACAAAGAATAACGAATCTATTTTAGATTATTAATAACATAGCAGCTTGCCTTTCTTAAGCACCTACTATGACCTGCTATTGCTGCATATACTTTGCATACATGACCTCATTTCCTCTGCACAAAAAACCCCAAAGACAGATCCTATTATCATTATCTCTTTTACAAATAGGGAAAATGAGATGCAGAGAGATTAGGTAAATTGTTCCAAGTCATACAGCAAGTGAGTAATAGAGCTGGACTTTGAATCATGACCTGAATGGAAAATCAGTTCTCAATTACCAGTGAACAAATCCCTTTTCCTTTCTCTTTCTGTTCTCTGCCTTGCATCCAGATAGATACATGGATTGCCCTTTACTCTATTGTTCACTGGGACCAAAGTCAATTTTTTCTTCAAGGAGGACAAGGAATGTCTCTTGTTAGTCTTCTAAACAATGACTGCTAGCCATTACTGAGTAAACATCATTGGGGCAAGGGAGTGGAGAAATAAAATTGTGATACCATATCATTAAAAAAACATTTATTAAGGAGAAACTGTATGTACCAATTGGAACATTTTCCAGGGTTGAAACAACTTCCAAAATAGAGCAAGTGAATAAATGAAGAAGCAAAGAGAACATACAGAATGTTATTTTTTGTATAAGAGAAAAAATATATAATAAACAAGAAATTGTTAATAAAATTGCCTCTAGGGAAAAGGTCTGGGAACTGTCAGCTTGAGGCAAGAAAGATATTTACTTTACAATGTATTCCCCTACTTACCTTTATAAAATCCATGTGTGATTTTTTTACATCTTAAAAAAAAAGAGAAAAACAACATTTTATAAAATAATTTATTACTGAGCTTTTCCCAAATGCTCATGTACATAAGACTGCAACCATGAAAAATTATATATATTTATTAGCAAAAATTGGATGAAATTCATATGCAATAGAACTGTGAAAAAATTTTTGTCTTTTATGTTGAGATTCACTAATTTAACTAGTGTTGTTACAGTGTTTTCGTGCAATAAATAAAAAGCATGCTGAAGGAACAGATCCAATAAGCATAAAAGCACCAGGGACAACTTGCCACATCTTCTTCCTAGTTAAACTCCTTCATCTGTTCTTTCAACAAGCATTTAATGACCATCCCAGCTGGCTGGGATGGGAACTGGTGGACTCTGAGCAGAAAACATTACTGTGAACTGTCTGGGAAAAAACAGGAAGCGAAGGAGCATATAAAAGGGAGAAACAGGGAGAGTACCTACTATGTGCCAGGTGAAGTGCTAGACAGATATTTTATTTTTTTATTTTTTGAGTTGGAGTCTTACTCCGTTGTCCAGGCTAGAGTGCAGTGGCACACTCACGGCCACCCCAGCGTAGACCTGCTGGGCTCTGGCAACCCTCCCACCTCAGCCTTCCAAGTAGCCGAAATGACAGGTGCATGCTACCACACCCAGCTAATTTTTTATTTTACTGTCGAGACATGGTCTTGCCAAGTTGCCCGGGCTGGTCTCGAACCCACAGGCTCAGGCAATCCACTCACCTCGGCCTCCCAAAGTGCTGGGATTACAGGCTGAGCCACCAAGCCCAGCCTAGACAGATATTTTAAAAAGAAGAACTAGTCAAGCACAATGGCTCACACCTGTAATCCTAGCACTCTGGGAGGCCAAGGCAAGTGAATTGCCTGAGCCTGCAGGTTCGAGACCAGCCCAGGCAACCTGGCAAGACAGCGTCTCTACAATAAAATTAAAAAAGCCAGGCGTGATAGCATGCATCAGTAGTTCCAGTTACGCGGAAGGCTGAGGCGGAAGGATCGCTGGAGCCCAGAAGGTTGACACTGGGGTGGCTGTGAGCGTGCATGCCACTGCACTCCAGCCTCGGTGAAGGAGTGAGATTCCAACTCAAAAAAAAAAAAAAATTAGATAGGTATGATGGCACACACCTGTAGTCTCAGCTACTTGGAAGACTGATGCAGGTGGATCACTTGAGCCTAGAAGTCAGAGGCTGTGGTGAGCCATGACTGTGCAACTGTACTCCAGCTTGGACCACAGAGTGAGACCCTGAACAACAACAAAAAAGGACCTTTCAGGAAAATATGACAGCATGCTAATCAGAATACCAGAGCTAAAAGGACTTTTGATGATCACATAGTCTATCACCCATCTCACTCAGCTAAGAAAACCAAGGTCTGGAGAGGAGAAGGGATTTGTTCAAGGTTACATAAGAGGTATAGGCCTCAGAATTCCCTGTCCTGCTCTCCTCACATGCTTCACGCTGTTCTGAGTAGCTTGTGTTGAAAGATGGGCAGGCAGGGAAGGACCCTAACAGATGCTTTAACATATCCTGTCTAATTTACTCTTCATAACAACCTCACAAGGTGAGCACGGTTATCCTTGTTTTACAAATAAGGAAACCAAAGCTCTGAGAAGCTAAGAAAATAGTGCCAGTTCACAGAGTGGGAGGTGGTGGCCCAAGGTTTCAAACACAGACCTGACTGACTTCCAAGTCAGAGCTCTAACCCTCCATATGAAAAAATAACATCAATTTTAAAAGGTAGACTGGGGCCATATCATAGAGAGCCTCAGATGCAATATTTTCCCATTAATGAAGTTTTTCTCTCAACCTTGAATGTTGTCACTCCAATAATAACAAATCAAAAAGTCAACCCTCTCATTATTCAATATATGTTCCAGTTCTTGTTTGCCATCAAGTTTGGGATTTCCTTTTAGCCCAAAAGCATGATGGTCACCCAGAGGGCAGCAGTCTCTGAAAACCATTTACATTATTTCTTCCAGGACAGAGTAGGACAACTCATACATGCTGCTTCTAGACCCTTTGATATCTGCCACACAAGCATAGGTCCCAGTAAGGGTCTACTCCTGAGATGCCATTCCACTGGGTCACCACGACACCAACCAGTGATAGTGAGGAAGGCCAGCATCATGGTGTTTGTTCCCCAAGTAGCTTCTACAGTGAAGGAAAATGCAGGTCAGTAGCAAAGCCTCCTACTACCTTCTCTTCTGTCCATGCAATCAATGCAGATAGGACACATTACAGTTTGGATTTGTCAACTGCCAATAAGCAGAGGCACTGGGCATTGAAAGGTCACACACATGAATATAGAACACTCCTCTGAAATTCAGAGGGAGCCTGTCATCTCACTTCCTTCTCTCTGCCCCTGCAGGAACCTAATTGAGCTCTGGCATTTCTTCTTTTCCATGCCTTCCTTTTGTAATGTGGTCAAATCAGGGTCTGTACTTGAATGAGGGAGGGGGAATTCCACTAGGCTCAAGCCTGAACCTCAAGCTCCAGCTCAGAGTCCTCACTGGGCTTGAGGTCTAAAGGTCAGCAAACAATTAAATGGTGCCCTGCTTTCCATTTGCCCCTACACCCTCGGTTGCAGCAGCTCCCTCACAGGCCTTGCAGAAAGAAGGAGTCATCATCCAAGGTGCAGCTGAGTCTTTTGGACACTTCTAACACAAACTTCATCCCAAATTCCAAAAAGAAAGTGGTCTATTCTCACTTCTTGACTAGTAACCCTCTCATCTTTAGACTCCTCAGTCCCCAAATCTAACCTGACCATCGGCACACGAAGAGGGAGATTCATAACTTTATCCAACCATGTGCACAGTTTCACAAGGCCCTAAGGAGGCACATAAGGAGCTCCTTTTGCAAAGGAGCAAACAGAGCTCAGGAAGGTGAAAGACTCTCCCAGGTAACACAGTTAAAAGCTTTTGAATGATCATTCCTGCTCTTCCCACTCACCAGGCTGCCATTTCAATCTTTTTGAGACTAGCACTGTCAAAATCTGCAGCAGCATCTGGTACCAGGAGACAACAAGCCAAGACCCCTCCGAGCTTCACCCTAACTACTATTCAAGCACACATATTCTTCAACAGCTGATCACCCAATGAAAACCAACCACCTCCCAAACCAGGCAGGTCCCTTCAAAAGCAAGAGTAAAGTCCCTGAGGTGTGAAAAACAGCGCGCTCCACTTAGGGCACGGTGTGACATGGAGAAAGAGCCGGCCTAGTAACCAGGGCAGCTGAGATCCAAGTCCGAAATCAGCAGAGGCACAGGCAGGTCAGGACGGTCCTTCCAGTGCAACCTTGGATGCCTCGAGAATCCGTCGAGAGCCCGAAGCCCCAGCGCCCACCCAAGACCCTGGACAGCGGAGAAGGAGGCCTTACCTTCCCAAGCGACCACTCGCCCTCCGCCTGCTCCTCACCTGTGGCCTCGCTTCCGGACCAGCAGGCCGCTCGGGGCCCCGCCCCCGCCCCCGCCCCCGCCCCCGCCCCTCAGGACTCCGACCCCGCCCCTCGCACCTGTGGTTTCCTCAGGCGCTGGCTCGACGGCCGCTTTGGCTCTCACCTCGCAACCCCCTCCCACTGGCAACCAGCCGTCCCCCCCGGCCCCGCCCCCTGCACCTGCAGCCTTCGGCCCCGCCCAACTACCTCCCCAGCCCAGGACCCCGCACCTGCGCCTTTTCTCCGCCGCCACCCTGGCACCCGCAGTCCTTCGTGCCCCCCGGGACCAACATACCTAAGTCCCCTGCGCCCAGAACCCGCCGACACGGCCCCGACCCTGGCCCCGACTCAGGCACCGAGGCCCCTCCCCCGCCCCGGCGGCCTCTCCGGGCCCCGCCCCCCGCACCTGCAGCTCCCGCCGGCCCGGCCCTCGGGGCCGCGCCTCGCCCGCCGCTCCTCTCACCGCCGCTCCTCTCTCCGCCGCTCTAGACGCCGCCGCCGCAGTCCCGGCCGGTCACCTTGAGGCGGGCCGCAGTGGCTGCCGCCGCCTCCTCATGGCCCTGGGAGCGGCCCAGCGGCAGCGGCGCCTTCGCTCGGAGGCCGGAGCCGGGCCGGGCCGGGCCGGGGCCGGGCCGGGCGCAGCTGGAGCGCGGGCCGACGAGTGAGTCGAGCCGGTGCCCAGCCGCAGTAGAAACCGTCCGCTCCTGGACCTGAGCGGCGGGCCACGCAGCCAATCGACGCGCGGCGCCAGGCCAGTCCCCCAACCAGCTCGTCGCAAGGGCGGAGACACGCAAATCGACCGGCTGGTCGCTCTAGTGCGCAGTCGCTGCATCCGCGGTTCTCCCGGGCCTCGGCCTTCGCGATCGCCAGCAGAAGCCCTCACCGCCTGCAGAGATGCTCCGCTACCCGCATTCCCCGCTCGGCGACCTGCCACGCCCATCCCCTGCCTAGAAATAGCCGTGCATCTGTCTCATTCCCCACAAAGCCTTCCAGGCCTCACCCAATTTCCGCCTTAAATCCCTACCTATGATGTATCGTTCTCAACAACAAAAATTAAAAAGAGGCTTTGTGAGAAAGAAATCACCTTCGTGCCCATTCTTTACAACTCAGAGGCAGGCACAGAGCACAGACGTCAGAGCGGGAAGAAACCTCCAAGATCCTCGAGTCTAGTCCGTTCATTTTCACTGGGCAAAGTTAGGCCCGACGAGGTGAAAGCACTTGTCCAAGACTGCACAAGAGCACATCTGGGGAATGCGGCTAGATGGATCCTGGCTCCCTGCCCCCAGGTCCCTTACTCTGTATCGGGCATGATGAAGTGAGCACGGACATTTAGTCATTTAATTAAGGTCACAGAGATAATAAGTTGCAAAGACAATGGGAGCAGGTCTGTGGAACATTGGAAGTCTGGAACCACAGCAAAATTCTGTTCTGCCTCTCACAAAAAGGAGATAGGATGCCCCCGTCCTACTCCTCCGAAGGATTCTTGGACATGTAGACAAATAGAACATCATTTTGACAATTTTTAAATTAATGTTGCAGAAGAATGAGTATGGAAAGGTTGATTACTGTGCTTCCAAAGCTTAGGGGAAAAGAAATGAACAAAAGAGTAAAGAAAGTCATTTCTAAGTTTTAAGTGATCTTTCAGGGAAATTTCTGCTATTTTCTATTAAGAAAGCAGTAATAGGCTGGAAGCAGTGGCCTAAACCTGTAATTCCAACACTTTGGGAGGCCATGGCAAAATTGTCTGAGCCCAGGAGTTCAAGACCAGCCTGGTCAACATGGTGATACCTCATCTCTACAATGTCAAAAAATATTTTTTGGCCAGGTGTAGTGGCGCACTCCTGTAGTTCCAGCTACTCAGGAGACTGAGGCAGAAGGATCACCTGAACCTAGCAGGTCGAAGCTGCAGTAGCCCTGGTCTTGCTTCTGCATGCACTCCAGCCTGGCAGAAGGACGGACGGGACGAGAGTGGAGGGGAGGAGGGGGAAGGAAAGGGAGGGGGGGAGAGGGAGGAAGAAAACAATAATAATCAAACAATATAATTATTTTACTTAAAGAGAACAAGAGACAATGTAGTGCAATGGTTCTGCTCAGAACTTCAGGATTCAGAAATGTACAGGTGGGAGTTGAGTGCAAAAGCAGGAGAGACAGACCTCCTGGTCCAAGCCTTTACTCTGCCACCAGCAAGCTGTGTACATGCAAACAAATTATTTCTCTATGCCTGTCTCAGTTTCTTTCTTTCTCTCTTACTTCCTTCCTTTCATTTATTTAAATGTTTTGAGACAAAATCTGGCTTGTCATCCAGGCTGGAGTACAGTGGTGCAATTATAGCTCATTGTAACCTTGAACTCAAGCAATCCTTGTGCCTCAGCCTCTGAAGTAGCTAGAACTACAGGCACACACTACCAAACTTGACTAATTTTTTTATTTTTATTGTTTATAGAAACATGGTCTCACTATGTTCCCTAGGCTGGACTCAGACACCTAGGCTCAAGTGATCCTCCCACCTTGGCCTCCCAAAGGGCTAGGATTACAAACATGAGCTACCTCATGTTTATTTACCTCAGTTTATTTACTGAAAAATGAGTATAATTAAGTAGCACCCTCTTCAGACAGGCTATTGGGAGGAATAAATGAGATGATACATGGAAGAGGACCTGGCACCTAAAAGGAGCTCAATAAACATTAGCTATTATTATATTTACCTGTTTGACTTCAGACAAGCACAGGTGTTTAGCACAGTATTTGCAATATATACTTGCTAAATGGCATACATTATTTTATATGTTTATACATAGTTTCCAGTTTTCTTCAATGAACACAGATTCTTTTGTGATATATCAAAAGTTATTGTAAACCCAATTTTTAAATTAGGAAAGGTAATTTAATCTTGATTCTTGATGCTTCTGGAAGAATGTATTCATTCTTTCTACAAATATCTAATGATTCTCTGCTATGTGCCAGGTGCTGCTATAAATGCTGGGAAGACAGCAATGAACAAAATAGACAAAAATCCTTATCCTTGTGGAGTTTACAGTCTGTGGGGTAAGGCAGTTATTAAAAGCAATATGTACAGTATTAGGTTAGATGGAGCAAAGTGCTATGGAAAGAAATGAGGCAAGGAAAGGAGAGTTAAAAAAAGACAGAGAAAGCTTATTTGGAAAGTGACAACTGAGGAATTATAGATTTCTTAAAGCAATAAAGCCAAGTACAAGCCAAGAGAGAGATCTGAATAGACATATCTTCAAAGAAGATACACAAATGGTCAGTAAGCACATGAAGAAGTGCTCAATGTCATTAGCCACTAGGGGAATGCAAATAAAAACCACAACAAAGCCAGGCATAGGCCACTCAGCATTTTGGGAGGCAGAGGCGAGAGGATTGCCTGTACCCAGGTGTTCGAGACCAGCCTGGGCAACTTGGTGAGACCTCATCTCTTCAATAAATCAAAGAATTAGCTGGGCACGGTGGCACATGCCTGTAGTTCCAGCTACTTGGAAGGCTGAGGTGGAAGGAACACCTGAGCCCAGCAGGTCATGGCTGAAATGGTAATGATCATGCCACTTTACTATACCCTGGGTAGTAGAGTGATACTTCAACACAAAAAAAAAAAAAAAAACCCAATGAGATACCACCTCATACTTATTAGGATGACTATACCAAATATGACAGACAGACAATAAGTGTTGGTAAGGAGGTGAACAGAATGAGACCCTCATACACTGCTGGTGGGAATATAAAATGGTGCAGCCACTTTAGAAAATAGTCTGGCAGTTCCTTAAAAGGTTAAACATAGAGTTAGCATATGACTCGATAATTCCACTCCTAGGTATAGACCCCTCCCCCCAAAAATGAAAACAATATGTCCACACAAAAACTTGTACCAAATGTTTATGGCAGCATTATTCACAACATCCAAAAAAATAAAACTAACCCAAATACCTATCAACTGATAAATCATATAGTGGAATATAAAAAGAAATGGAGTATTAACTTCATTAATGTATTAACATGCCAAGTGAAAGAAGCTAGACAACACATTATATGATCCCATTTATATGAAATGTCCAGAATAAGTAATTTGCAGAGACAGAGAGTAGATCAGTGCTTATCTAGGGCTAAGAGGTGGAGATTTGAGACAATATCTTAAGAATTTATTTGGAGGATGATTAAAATATTCTAAAATGGATTGTGGTGATTGTTGCACAACTCTATGAATATGTTAAAAGCTTATGAATTATACACTCTAAGTGGGTGAATTATATGACACATGAATTATACCTCAGTAAAGTGTTTTTTAAAAGTTATTGTGAAATCTGATCAATCATGTCATTCCCATGCTTAAACATGTATAACAGGATATGGAGAAGATCTCAACTTGCCCACTAGAGTTCACTGTCCAAGTGCAATATACTAGTGAAGTGAGCAAGCTCTTGGCATCTAATGTGTTTGATGCTACTCTCAATAAGGAGAAGGAAATTTTGAAACCACAAGAGAAAAGAAAGGCTGGAGAAATCATCAAGGATCAATCCCAACCCAGCTGCCTTCACATCAACTTATGCCTCATAGAAAGCCAAACTTTGGTTCAAGGAGTTGCTTTAATTAGAGATGCGGACCTGCAAGGAAGGAGTGGCAGACAGACTCTAAGGTGGCTCCTATAATCCCCACCTCCTGATACCCATCCCTTGTGCAGGCAGGACCTGACTTCCTTCATTTTATTGCTCCTAACCAGCAAAATGAGGCAAAAGTTTTAGAATGTATGTGATTACATTACATAAAATTATAAACCGTCTTGCTAGGAGACTTTCTCTTGCTGGCCTTGAAGATATGAGCTGCCATGTTGTGAGTTTCCCTGTAACGAAGACCACACTGATCCCAGTGACTGGCCATGACAGGAATGTTAAGGCAGGCCTGTCTTTAGGTGACAATGGGAGTCCCCTATGATTGTCTTTGGCTCAAGGACAGGAACTGAGAGAAGCCTCCAGCCAATAATCAAGAAACTGGGTCCCTTAGTCTAGCAGCCTTCAAGGAATAGAATGCTGTTAAAATGATCACATGAGCTCAGAAGCAGATCCTTCCCCTGTTGAGCCTCAAATGAGACTGCAGTCCCAGCCTGTGAGACCCTGAAGCAGAGATCCTAGCTAAGCTGTTCCTGGCTTAAAGAAATGTTGAGATAATAAATGTGTGTTGCTTTTGCTGCTAAGTTTGTGATAAAAACTGTTACACAGCAAAAGATAACTAATACAGAGGCATAACCCACTCTTCCCTATTGCTCAAGAGGTAGCTTCTGTGTAGATGCCAGATGTTATGAGGATTCTGGAATGAAGTACTTCTCCAGATCCTGTGGGCTGATATCTCTTGGGGCATCAAGAGTTATAGTATAGGGCACAGGAAAGAGCACCATCATTGGGGACACAGGTAGCAGTAGCAATGGTGAGGTGTCCCCAGAGGGCTTCAGGAGAAGCAGCCATCAGCATTGGCAATAGGGAGAGACTGGAAGAACAGAGATTGAGGGTGAAGTTTAAAATCTGGTCAGTTCTAGGAAACAATCCTGGTTTTGCCATTTCCTAGCTATGTAGCCTTGGACAAGCATCCAAACCTCTCTATAACTTAGTCTTCTCGCTCTAAGAAGGTCATATTCAGAGTACCCACCTTGCAGGGATCTCCTAAGGAAAAGAGTTAATCTTGTAGTGACCACGACAATGCACCTTGCAGACTTTCAACTATAGAGAGGTTATTTCACCAAGGGCCTGGTTGCTGTTGCACTTTGAAATCTATCAAAGCACTGGCACTGAGACCAAGTGCCAAGGGCCAGGTACACGAGGGCTGATCCCAGTGACTGGCCATGACAGGAATGTTAAGGCAGGCCTCTCTTTAGGTGACAATGGGAGACCACTATGATTGTCTTTGGCTCAAGGACATCCCAACAGCCTTGCTGATCCTTCCTTGAACTGCGTGGTAGTACAGTGTGCTTCCAAAGGCTTCCTTCCCTCCCTCTTTCACTTGAGGATTAGTCTGATGGCTCTCTCAACATGTACCAGCTTCTTACCCATTTTCCCTAATAAAATCCTTGCATATTTCATCCTGTCTTGGCATCTGTTTCTCAGTGAACCTGGATGGACACAGGAAGTACCAGAGATAGGGAAAATAGGTGGTAAGAGATGGCTTTAGTACTGGCTCGCCCACCACCCAACAGGCACAGGGGATGGAGCACAGATAGTCTATGGAACAAGGTGGTAGCTCAAATGCTAAAGATTTCACTGATGGTTACCTGAGAAAGTAGGTGCTACAATGCCACATCTGAAAAATATGAATAGAACAATGTGTACGAAGATAGAGGAAGCTGGTTGACTGGCTGAATCACAGAAGGAAAAGGAGAGACTGAGAGCTGTTATGGAGCAGTTAATGGCTAAACATAAAAACCAGAGAGCTTTGGTGGTAGCTTACAAAAAGATTCTTATCACTTGTGGTAGAAGGAGACATAGCTGAGTAGCAGGCTGAAGATTTAAGCTGGAATCTAGAGCTCCAGAGATGTTTGAAAGATCAGCCAAGGAAAGTCTATTGTGTGAAGGTCAGGACCCTGGTGGGGTGAACCAGGGATTCGAAAACATGGGATGGGGTTAGGCATGGTGGCTCATGCCAATAATCCTAGTGCTAGGAGGGTGAAAGGTGGAAGGATTGCTTGAGGCCAGGAGCTCAAGTGGGCAATATAATGAAACTCTATCTCTACAAAAAAAATTTTTTTTAAATTAGCTGGGCATGGTGGCATGTGCCTGTAGTCCTAGCTACTCAGGAGGCTGAGACAAGAGGATCACTTTAAACCCAGGAATTTGAGAGCAGCCCGGGCAACATAGTGAAACCCTATCTCTATAAAAATAAATAAATAAATAAAACATGGGATGGGGATATCTGGATAGATGTTTCAGAGGATATGAACTGCAGGACATGCACCCCAGGCCTCACCGGATTGCCTAGCTGGCCCACCCTTCCTGAGTAAGAACTGGAGCTATTCCTGTGCTAGAAGGTGCTGCAGAAACCCTTCCCCTATGGACAACAGATGCCCTTTCAGTGCTGTCTCCCTCCCCCCTCCTGGTTTTCAGGCTGATAACAAGGGTTAAATCCCAGAGTAACCTGACTGGGGATGCACTGGACCAGACAAGGGAAAACATAGACTATATCCCTAAATTGCAAGAATTAACCAGTTTGTACTGGCAGAAGCCAGGAAAGTACCACTGGGATTGGATTCTGAAGGTGCTTGATCAAGGAACCTAGAATGTAAGACTGGATCAGCAAGAATTCATTGACTTGGAGACGCTTTCTCAGGATGGGGGATTTAACAGCCCAGTAAGGACCCCAGCTACTGGGGTGGCTCTCAGAAGCTGGCAAAAACAATAGCCAATTATCAGTGAAGTGGAAATTCTCTATCATCTTCTTCTACCCTGGCAGACGGTAGAAGTGGGCATGCTGAAATTGACATGTAGGCAATTCTAGTTATTCATGGACTCCAATTTTGTATTTGTGAATTAACCTACTCACTAAAATTTATTTTATCCCAAAGTGAATACTTGCAGCATTCTCATGGTCATTTGTGGACATGCACAGAGCTGTGAAAAATTTGAGTTGGTCAGTTGGAGTTTGATCAGTTGAGGTCAAAACAAGGAACATTCTGTCTCTTGTTTCAACCCTCATACTATAAACAAATGTCTTTTCTCAATCTATTTAGTACGATATTTTCCATATTTTTGTGCTTTTTTTGGATGGATGTGCTGTTTAGAATGACCCCCAGGCATAGTGCTGAAGTGTCTAGTTTTCCTAAGCATAAGCAGACTGTGGTGTACCTTACTGAGAAAATACATAAGTTAAATAAAGCTTCATCCAGGCATGAGTTACAGTGCTGTTGGCTATGAGTTCAGCATTAATAAATCAACAAACAGGAACACACATAAAATAAGATTATATACTGATTGGTTGACAAAAATACTGTGAACAGAGGTTCACAAGAACCTAGTCCTGTATTTTCCCTAGGAGTGATGTTTCAGCATATGCTTATCTGGTGTTCACAGCAACTTTATAAGACAAAGCCACCACAAATAATGAGAAACTGTGCTTCTCATTAGTAGACTCTAACTGGTCAGCTGTGGTTTCCATTGGTAGACTCTAACTTGTAATCCTTCTGGCGAAGAATGCTTGGGAAATGTACTTCCGAAATTTCCAGATCCCTCAGTTCATGGGAGAACAGAAAAGGAGGGAAATGGTCCCCAGTTAAGTGTTGATAGATAACCTAATACAGTATGTTAAGCCATTTAATGCTTTTAAAATTGTTAATGATTGTCTTCAGGTTTATAATATACATCTTTAATTCAATTCTACCTCCAAATAATATTATACTCATTCATATATAGCATAAGGACCCTTATTACCCTGAGGAAACATGCGATAACTGACGGATGCAGCTCCTGTCTCTAGGACTAAAGGACCAAAAGGAAAGGGGCTACATTATCAGAATCTAGAAGTTCAGAAAGGAAGCCCAATGAAGTGGGACTCATACCTTTGAGGAGGGGGCACTGCCTGAGTGGTGCTGGTAATTCTGAGAAGAGATAATGAGTCTGGTTCTGGGAGTACCAGAAGAAACAGGAAGCTGAAAACAACTGCTGCTACGAGAGTGCGAATCCATCTGCTGGTGATGCTGGTAGAAATAACAAGCAAACAGGAGAATATAAATCCTTTGTTCCCTCTTCTTGACTTTCACTGTCCCTCTAGTACCCACTATTGGCAAATCCTAACAAAACACCAGCTGGCAAAGGGAATGTGCAGTTTTTAGAATTCCATTAGCATCACAAAACAGGTATAGAAAGTGGATTTTGGGATTGAGTCAATAGCTTAATAACACATAATCCACCCACCACTCAGCACCCACCATTCTACACATATTTGGATGCCCATACCATAACAACTTTATGTCTGCACCTATCAAGATGCCACTATTTTGATGGAAACAAAGATAAAAGAAAAAAAAAGTAAAAGAAAAAAATTCCCCTGTAATACCCAGCAGTTTGGGAGGCCGAGGCAAGTGGATTGCCTGAGCCCGCGAGTTCAAGACCAGCCTGGGCACTTTGCAAGACCTTGTCTCTACAATAAATCAAAAATTAACCGGGCGTGGTAGCACACTCCTATAGTTCCAGCTACTTGGAAGGTTGAGGCAGAAGGATTGCTGGAAACATGCAATAACTGAAGGATGCAGCTCCTGTTTTTAGGACTGAAGGAACAAAAGGAAAGGGGCTACATTATCCACTGCACTTCAACCTGAGTGACAAAGTGAGACTCCGACTCAAAAAAAAAAGAAAAGTCATGGTAAATATTTCTGAGCAATAATAATCACTCCTCTTATACAGTCAGTCAAGCTGAATATTCTTTAATCTGAAGACTTCATTGTAAAGTTAACCAACTACATTCCTTATTATTACATCATTATTTTTTTTTTAAAAACCCATGTTTTCAGTTGACTATTTTGCCATTTTATCAGCACAGCTGCTTCTGGAAATGGAGTACATAGGAAGACCACTGAATTCCATATGCATGGATCTATTGCCTAGTTTTTATGTTTTTTTGTGTGTTTTTGTTTGTTTGTTTGTTTTTGCTGTAAAAGTAATTCCTAGGGAAGAAGCAATATTCTATAGAATAACATGATTTTAGCTGGTGCACAGTGGCTCATGCCTGTAATTCTAGGACTTTGGGAAGTAGAGGCAAGAGGATTGCCTGAGCACAAGGGTTCAAGACCAGCCTGGGCAACTTGGTCAGACCTCGTCTCTATAGTAAATCAAAAAATTAGCTGGGCATGATGGCACACACCTGTAGTCACAGCTACTTGGAAGGTTGAGGTGGAAGGATTGCTAAGTATATGGTTGGTGGTTCTGGCATAAGCATTTCATGGACGGAAGGCACAACCATATTTATTAGAATGTTCTTTGCTAGAGAGGACAAACCACTGTTTCTTCCATGATAGAAAGAGCTTAATGAATCAATGAAACATCAGGTAGCAAGAGGTTCTTCCTGGGGAATTGTGTCATATTGGCTGGTCGGTCCCTCAGTAGTTCCCGTTTTGGTAAAGTTAAGTCCATATTGTTGAACCCATGACTGCCTCCATCCTGCCACCATGACCATTTTTGCATAGGTTCATTAGGCAAGTATTGGGATGGTTGGGAAAAGAGACTGACTGACTTAAACAAAACATGCCATCTTGTCCACCTGATTCTTTAGGCCCTCCTCTGCAGTGAGACCTTTTGGCGAACTTTCACACGGAGTGTTAACATTGCAGATTATTTGCAAAATGCCCACAATCATTCCTCCTGTCCCCGTATGCATGACCCTTTGCAATGACTCTGACATTCCTTCCAACAAGAGGTGGAGTCTGTTTTCCAGCCCTAGAATCTGGCCTGACCTAGTGATTTGCTTGACTAGCAGAATGCAGTAAAGGTAACACTGTAGACTTCTGAATCCAGGCCTCAAGAGTCCTTGCAGCATCTACACTTGCCCACTTGGATCTCTTCTACTGCCTTGTGAAGAAGCACAGACTAGCCTGATCAAGAGACACATGACCTAGATGATAGCCAGTCCCAACTGCCAGACATGTGAGATCATAGATCATCCAGCCCTAGTTAAACCGCTGAACGACTGTAACTCCTTGAATAACTCCAGGCAACAACAAATCACCACCCCTATGTACTTCTCTGACAGAAGACCACATTAGCTGAGTTCAGCCCAAATTACTGGTCCATAGAATCAAAAGAAAATAAAATGATTAAAATGGCTACTATTTCAAACCAATAAGTTTTGGGAAGGATTGTTACACAGCAATAGATAACTAATATAAGAATCTTCGTGGCCGGGAGCGGCCACTGCACTCCAGTCTGGGTGACAGAGTGAGACTCCAACTCAAAAAAACAAAACAAAACAAAGAATCTTCACACTCAGTGAGAATACTGAGTGGTTTATCGACATAACTCTTCCCAAAGCTCTCTGGTGACCACATTCTAGTTATTTTATTTCCAAACCCCTGACATCTAGCCAAACCATTAGCCACTACCCATGGATCTATGTATATCTGCATTTCTGGCCATCTCCAGCTCACACAAAATGGACAACCATATATTTTGCCCACTGGGAAGATTTTACCCCACCTTTTAGAGACACTCTTGAATGAGGCTATAATTTTTGAGGAGGCCATTTCCAGTAGATGCCAGTATATGTATAGATTGAGGCTTTAAGTTTAGAGAAGGTAATTCAGCAGGAGTACATGTTCTGGGTATTTGAGTCACCTATTCAAGTTGTACCTTCTGGACATTTTTTTTTTTGAGTAGGGGTCTCACTGTGTCGCCCAGGTTGGAGTGCGATAGCACGATCATGGCTCATGGCAGTCTCAACGTCCTGGGCTCAGGCAATCCTCCTGTTTCAGCCTCTCTAATAGATAGGACTACAGGCGCATGCCATCATGCCCAGCTAATTTTTTTATTTTTATTTTTTGTAGAGACGAGGTCTTGTTATGTTGCCTAGGCTGGTCTTGAACTCCTAGGCTCAAGCAGTCTTCCCGCCTTGGTCTTCCAAAGTGCTGGGATTACAGCATAAGCCACCATGCCTGGCCTAGTATTGTCACTTTTAATATGTTATGAGGAGCTGGTATCTTTGGTTACTCTTCTTTGCTGTCTAGGTAATCAACTGAATCTAAAAGTGGTTCATTGTAACTTTACCAGGCATCAATCACACCTTGGCCTTGGCCTTTCTTTATCTTGTATGCTTGACACCAGTACACATGATTTACCAATGTGGTGAACCAGTGTGACGTTCTATGGAATACTGAGACAAAAAAGATCTCTGTGGACTAGATCACGGAAGAGGGTGAAAGAGTAGAGAAAACCCTAAGGCAAGACCAAAAAAGTATATGATTGACTATATAAGGTTAAAACAAATTACTTCTGGTGGCCTCTGTAATAGTGTATAAAGAAAAAAGATTTTTTTTTTCTAAATCAGCATCTACATATCAAGTACCAGGGACTGTGTTGATTTGCTCCCATAAAGATTCCATATGTGAAAGAGCAGCTACAATTGAAGAAGCAATCTCGTGATACAATGATATAAGAAATATGTATTCGACCTTCATCTCTGGTTCCTGGCACAGAGCTCCTAAAATCCTTGTAATTTTCTGAATGACAGGGGTGAGAGGAGTGTCTTTCATTACTTGTATTAAGTCTCTTTCAACCATACTTGAGTTTATGCTGATGAGATGACTCTGGGTGAGCCCTTATATAGCTTCTGGGCTGGGGCTGGTTGCTTGAGAAATCAACCATGTGATTGGAGGGTTGGAAGTTTGAGCCCCAGTTCCCAAACTCCAGACAAGGGAGAGGGGCTAGAGATTGAGGTCTATCACCAAAGACCATGAATTTAATTAATCAACGCCTACATAATAAAACCTCCAAAAAAAAACACCCTAAACTGTGAGGTTTAGAGAGCTTCCAGGTTGAACATATCAAGGTGCTAGGAGGGTGGCATACCTGGAGAGATCATGAGCACTCTTTGCCCCTTCTCACATACCTTTCCCATTGTATCTCTTCCATTTGAATGTTCCTGAGTTGTATCCTTTATAATAAGCAAAGTGCCTTCCTGAATTCTGTGAGTCATTCTAGCAAATTATCAAGCATGAGGTGTTCGAAGGAATTCTTAATTTCTAGCCAGTTGATCAGAAGTAAGGGAGGCCCAGACTTGTGACTGGCATCTCAAGTAGGGGCAGTCTTATGGGACTGAGCCGTTGACCTGAGAGGTCTGCACTAACTCCTGGCAGTTAGTGTCAGAATTGAATTGAATCATTGGACACGCAGTTGGTATTCAGAGAGTGGGAGAATTGGCTGTTGATGTGGAGAAAACCCCCACACTTTGGTGTCAGAAGTGTTGTGAGGGCCGGCTGCGGTGGCTCAAGCCTGTAATCCCAGCACTTTGGGAGGACGAGGCGAGGGGATTGCCTGAGCCCACGGGTTCAGGACCAGCCTGGGCAACAGGGTGAGCCCTTGTCTCTACCATAAATCAAAAAATTAGTCGGGGGTGGTAGCACATGCCTGTAGTTACAGCTACTTTTAAGGCTGAGGGGAAGAATCGCTGGAGCCTAGCAGGTTGACGCTAGGGTGGCCATGAGCGTACCACTTCACTCCAGCCTGGGCGACGAAGTGAGACACCAGCTCAAAAAAAAAGAAGTGTTGTGAGTAGAAATAGACCACAGTACATCTAATCTACAGCTGTTCTCCAAGATCTTGCCTTCTGCACAAGCAAAACAGGTAAATTAAATGGGAACAGATAGAAATCACCACCCCTGTGTATTTCAAGTCTTTAATGACATTATTCTCTGTCATTTCCCCTGGGACGCAATATTAGTTTTTGTTACATATCCTAGTAAGGAAAGGAAGTTTTAAGGGCTCTTGCTTAGCTCCACCTATGACAATAATCCTCACTACACATATCAGGGAGCCAGAATGGGAATCCTGCCTGTTATCAAGTATGTCTATTCCAGGAATACATTCAAGAATTGGGGAAATGACTGTAAGGTGGGTCTATGGACCTACTGGGCCCACAATGAGATAGACATTGGCTGAAATTCAATTTTTTTACCTGCTCACCATAAGTCGCTGACTTGTGACACATGGGCCACAGTGATATTTTGTGTTCCCAGAAATTATCATCTGTATAGAGCCCACAATGGACTGAATGTTTGTTTCCCTAAAATTCATATGCCGAAATCCTAACCCCAAGGTGAAGGCATTTAGAGGCAGGGCATTTAGGAGATGATTAGGTCATGAAAGCAGAGCCCTCATGAATGGAAGTAGTGCCATCATAAAAGAGACCACCAGAGAGACCCCTTGCCCTTTCCACCATGTAGGTTATAGTAAGAAGATGGTTGTCTATGAAGAATTGGCCTTCGCCAGACATTGAATCTGCCAGCACCTTGATCCTGGACTTCCCGGGGCTCCAGAACTGTAAGAAATAAATTTCTGTTGTTTGTATGCTATTTCGTCTATGGTATTTTATTATAGCAGCCCAAACAGACTAAGACTGAGCCAGTATCTAATAATCCTCAAAAGCTACACAGTAGCTCTGATAAATAGTTGCACATCCCTTGGGGAAGGGCTGAAAGAGGATTTACAATATTTTCTTATGCCAGTGCTAGAGAATCCTTTCTCAAGAAAACATGATCTCCCTTCCATCGTGGGACTCTAGGCTATGAACTAAGTAAATAGCTCTGACTTTCCATTATGGGGGTCAAGTTGGCTTTCTGGCTACCGGAAATATGTCCCATTATAATTATGAATCAAGCAATATTTTAGTAGCCTGCCTAATTCATCCCTGGGAATTCCACTTCCAAAGTTCCCCATGGATCACAGCATTCTGATTACCACTGTGTCCTTGCTGCCCACAGTGGTCATTATGCTCACCTTCTGTCTGATATTTAAAAGCTGCTTGCCATTTAATGTTTACCACCACGAGATCCTATTATTCTCATTGAATCCATATTTCAGTCAACCAACTAAGCAAACTGTGCCACTTCTAGCTGCCTGAGCTGGCACAGTGAATTAGACTCCCTGGTAAGTGCACTCATATCAGTAAATTCAGCCCTACCCAGTGTTACATTCTGTCCTCCTTGGTATTACCATTGGCAAACTCATTCTCCAGGTTTTTATGGATATAGATGGCAAAATTTTGCAATTATTTTGTAGCATTAACTATCTCCTTCCAGATCACACTTTGCAGTCTGAAGTATACTGAAATCTGCCTCTAGATACAATTCTGGGAGCAATTAAGTGGTAGTTGGAGTGGGTCTTGAAGAGAATTGACATTTCCATACAAGGCAACTGTCCCAGGTGATATTATTACTGGTCTTTAAGCAAGGAAAGGCTTTTTCTCTCAAACACGGGAGAGAAAGTTGCTTCCCTCCCATGGAAGGGAAGAAAGGCTCAGAAAGATTCAGGTATTTAGGATTCACAAATTATCTGGATGCCACACTGAGGGTCTCAGTGTTCCATTCTTTCTGAACCAATGCCCTAACTTTCTCATGAGAATTATGGCAACCCTGCAAGTTCAACTAACATTTTAATTTCTCAACCCACAATATTACATTTGGGTCTGATTTTCACTGAGGTTGACCCACACCTTAATAAAGAAGAGATTCTTTTATGTCCACCATAAAAGCTCTTTGATTCTCTAACCATAATTTGAAACTTAACTTGTCATTTTCTTTCTGTATGTGCTCCAGTGTAGTTAGGAACAGCCATTCCTCTCTCAGTCCCTGAAGTAATTATTCCTACCTAGTGGTCAAGGTGGCAGCCACATTTTATCAAAATCAATGTCAGAAGATCATTTCATGGATTACGATGCCGCTACATGCCATGGATTTATAGCACGCCATTTCGCACTGGCAAATGAGTCAGCTTTGCATTCAAGACCTGGAACATAATCAAATCTATCCCATAATCCCATTCTGGAGAGACCAGAGCCCAGTCAAGAGAAATCACACTAGTTATTTCAGCAGATAGAATTTAATATAAGGAATGGGTTAAACATGTATTGGCGGTCTAAGAAGAAATAAAAAGAAACCACTAAACTGTGAGAGGTAACACTGTGGAAAGAAGTTACCCTCCCTTGGACTAGGATTTTAAAAAAAGGGGAGAAGGGTTGGAGGTTATCAGGAGCTAGACAATTGGAGGAGGGGCCCAGCTGACTACTGGGCACACTTCTACCTCAGCATTACATAGTAATATAATTTTATTTTAAATTGACTTTATTAGAACATAATCCACATGAAATAAAATGTCTCCATTTTAAATGTACAGTTTGATAAGTTTTGACATAGGTATACATCCATGTAACCACTCAACTAGTCATTTATTTATTTATTTATGAGTTGGAGTCTCACTCTGTCATCCAGGCTAGAGTGCAGTGGCACATTCACGGCACCCCAGCGTCGATCTGCTGGGCTCTGGCAATCCTTCCGCCTCAGTTTTCCAAGTAGCCAGAACTGCAGGTGTGTGCTACCACGCATGGCTAATTTTTTTTTTATTGTGGAGACAAGGTCTCACCAACTTGCTGGGGCTGGTCTCGAACCCTCAGGCTCAGACAATCCACTCACCTCAGCCTCCTAAAGTGCTGGGATTACAGGCTGAGCCACCAAACCCGGCCAACTAGTTATTTTTTAAATCTAAATTCCACACAAGACTGTGAGCTGTTCAGGGGCAGGGACCATAAAGATTTTATCTTTGGGGCCCAGTGCTACCAAGCACTGTATATCAGGACCTGGGGCTAGAGAGATACACCATTGAGAAATACAACTACAAGTGAAATAAGATTGTCTTTTGAAACTTCAAGTTTAAAAGCAAGTAAAGTAAATCAGAATTAAGATATGCAAAGACATCATAAAGAGAAATGTTGATTCTGAGACCAAGAAAGTTTAACTGTCCATTGGTGGGGGAAAAAAAGTTAACCAGTGTAAAGAAGGATGGATCCATTAGAAGGTGGGTTGCATGGTCACAGAAGTATCATAAGAGGGACAAGGTCACCAGGGTTCACATTGGAAACCAGAGCCTGACACCAGGCTCTGGGATACATGGGCCCTCCATGCATCTCATCTCAGTCTACTCTCCTATGTTCCTGCCACCTTGGCCTTTTTCAGTTACTTGGACATGCCAGGATTCCTCCAGCATCATGGCTTTTGCACATGCTGATCCCTCTGCCTGAAATGTACTCCCTCCCTCACCTCCCCTGCCCTCCCCCTTACCTAGTCAACTTACTCAACGTCAGGTTTCTCTCAAGTATCACTTTCTCTGGTCCCCACATAATGTCAGGTCCCCCTGCCATAGGCTTTCCCAGTTCCCTAGGCTTTTCTTTATTGTATTTTGTGATTATATACTATTCTGGCCATGTGATTAATGTGACTGACATTTCTCCACTGCTGAACTCTCAGCTTCCATGAGAGCCTGGGCTATGCCGGCTTTGCTCACTATTGTGTCCCCAGTGCCTAGCACAGGTTTGGCACACTAATGACATTCACTATCTAAAGTAGGGCAAGCTATGAAGTCACATCCACCTCATACCACCTTAGTGTTGTATGACCTTGACCAACTTATTTATCTCTGGAAGATTCAGTCTTCCCTTCTGTAAAATGGAGATAATAGTAGTATCTACCTCACAGAGTTGTTCTGAGGATTCAAGGAAATAATGCATGAAAAATTCTTAGTATGTTGTCTGGCATCCATTAAATGTTTAATAAATGGCAGTCATCCTTGTTAGTACTACTAGAAGAAGTAGCTGAAAATTAATGTGATAAATATGTCACATTTTAGCATTCTACTTATGTCTCCTTGAAATATGGTATATTCTAATTCTGTATATCAGTCTTTACACTTAGTGATTGTAGGTTAGTGGCAGATTCAGACCCATGTTTCCTGTGTCCCAAAGGTAGGTTTCTAGATTGACCAGGCTGAGGGCTGGCCCTACTAGGCCCTGGTGAAGTCCCTAAGGCAATCTGCCCTGGGGAGTCAATTTGCCAACAAGCCTCACTGTACGCAGCAATAGTCACCATGAAAAAACTTATTTTCTTTTTTTTGAGTTGGAGTCTTACTCTGTCACCCAGGCTGGAGTGCAGTGGCACACTCAAAAGCCACCCCAGCATCAACCTGCTGGGCTCTGGTGATCCTTCCATCTCGGCCTTCCAAGTAGGCAGAACTACAGGTGTGTGTTATCACACCCAGCTAATTTTTTTGATTTATTGTAGAGATGAAGTCTCACCAAGTTGCCCAGGCTGGTCTACAAACCCATAGGCTCAGGCAATCCACTTGCCTCAGCCTCCTAAAGCACTGGGATTACAGGCTGAGCCACCAAACCCAGCCTTGAAAAGAGCCTTTTTAACTTAGTTATTTCTATAGCAGCTGTTCTGTAAGTATTCACTGAATTGAGTTCTACTGCCTCCCCATGGCCACAAGGTAAAACCCAGATTCCTCTGCTTTAAATATATCTCAACATCTGGCTCCAACCACCCTCTCTACCCTCATTTCCTAATTGTCAGCACTTATAAAGTATTTACTATGTTTTGTTTCATTAAATACATGATCTAATTCAATAATCAATAAAAGTAGATATCTACAAGTATTAAATATAGAGACCATATGTATATATTATTATGTAATATAATATCATATGTTGCATACACATGCAAATACTTTAAATAGTTCACTTAATACACATTCTTTTGTAAGTTGCCTTTCCACACAATATGTCATGGAGATTTACCATTTTAAATGACTCCCCAGTATAGCACGGTAGGAATGTACCAGATTTATTGATGGACATGATGGTGACTTCCAACTTTTCAATATTACAATCAACACTGAAATTAATTGATTTGTAAATCTTCAGTTACTTGTTAGAGTATCTTCCTAGGTTGAATTCTTAAAAGTAGTA
Source organism: Tarsius wallacei (assembly GCA_963574415.1). Classification (NCBI taxonomy): domain Eukaryota; kingdom Metazoa; phylum Chordata; class Mammalia; order Primates; family Tarsiidae; genus Tarsius; species Tarsius wallacei. Next base: position 32,695 of record CAUYQG010263586.1, read on the forward strand.
CCACTGAATCAAGAGGAATACACATTTAAAATTTGGAACTAGCCGGGCTCGGTGGCTCAGCCTGTAATCCCGCGCCTTTGGGAGGCTGAGGTGAGTGGATTGCCTGAGCCCACGGGTTCGAGACCCGCCTGGGCAAGCGAGACCTCATCTCTACAATAAATCAAAAAATTAGCCGGGCA
>CAUYQG010263592.1:0-22822 GCA_963574415.1 Tarsius wallacei
GCACTAGTTTACATTCCCACCAACAGTGTAGAAGTGTTCCCTTTTCGCCACATCCTCTCCAGCAACTGTTATTTTTTGAGTTATTGATAATTGCCATTCTGACTGGAGTTAGGTGGTATCTCAGAGTGGTTTTGATTTGCACCAAATAGGTAAAGAGGAAGTCAAATTATCTCTCTTTGCAGATGACATGATCGTATACCTTGAAAACCCAAGAGAATCTGTCAAAAACCTCCTATGAATGTTTTATCCATTTATATATAATTTAATTACTATTAGAGTTTAAGTCTGCCATGTTGCTACTTGTTTGCTATTTGTCTTATCTGTATTCTCTTTGTTCTTATTTTCCTTTTTTTTTTTCATTAGGTGATTTTTTTTTACACATATTGTAATCTAGTATTTTATTTTCAATTTTAAAAAGCAAAACCCACAGTTTGCATTTCCCCACATGGATTTGTATGTTTTAAAAATATTTATTTATTTATTTAAAAGATGTGGAGTACAATTCAGAATTAGGTATACAAATGGTCATTATACAGGTAGAGTTTGGTCCTAACATTGGTTCCCACTTCACTTGGTTTGAGATCAGGTACCTTATTGATGAAGTGTGCCCTTCCCCCTCCCCTGGCAGTTTCCTGCTACTGCCAATTTCTTTCTTATAGTGGTATGATCATTGTTCAGAGTCTGCTTATGAGTGAGAACATGTGGCAGTGATTTTTAGCACTACATTTTATTTTTACTTGTTTTTTATTACTATACCTTTTTGCATTCTTTTGTGTTTGCTCTCTGGCAGAGGATCATGTGGGTTCTTGAGCCCACTTAAGAAATATGTGAGGTCAAAATCATTTTCATAGTAATACTAAGAGTTATTTGTACTTTTTAATCTATTTATTTCACAAATGTATCATGAGGTTTTCAAGAAGTTTTATATCATATTATGTTAAAACCAATTAAAGATGAGTACAGATATGGGAATTTAGCTGCCTTTTCTTAAGCCGACATTAAGAAAATTTGCAAAATGTGGAATAATGACAATTTAAATCATTTTAAAATTTTGTTATATATGGTAATTTCTCATTAAAATATTTCATATAGCTTTATGTACGTTGAGTTTTTCTATAGTCTGAATGTTTATGTTCCTCCAAAATTCATTTGTTAAAATTCTAACTTAGAAGCTGATGTTTTTAGGAGGTGGGCCTTTGGGAGATGACTAGGTTATGGGGGCAGGGCCCTCATGATGGGTTAAGTGCCTCTATGAAAGAGGTCCCAGAGAGCCCTCACTTCTTCCACATCTGAGGATGCAGCTAGAAGGACCTGTCTATGAGCCAGAAAGCTGGCCCTCATCAGACACTGAGTCTACGAGTGTCTTGCTCTTGAACTTCTCAATTTCCCCAGCTGTCAGAAATACATTTCTGTTGCTATAAGTTACTTGGTTTATGGTATTTTGTTATGGCAGCCTAAGTAACTAACACTATATTGATATTATTTTTAGAAAGTATTTAAATATTAGAATATGGTAAATGTCAATAGATAGAACCCACATAAGCATGCTCTTTAGAGTCCTCTGTTACTTTGAGACCAAAGGCTTTCTAATAGCTCTAAGTTTTATCATATGCATCTTTAGACTTATCACTTAGTTTACCTGTAAATAATATTGTATACTACACTGCGTATAGTAGTATAAGAGCCTTGCAACAGTGTACTTTCATTTTCACCTTCTGTTTATTTGGTGCTGTTGTCATTATACATTTTATTTCTACATATGTAGAATGTTTTATCCTTAAATATTATCCAAATTAACCTACATATTAACCGTTTTGAATAATCTTCATTTCTCTGTGAAGATGCTATTTCCTTCGTGTCATTTTTTTCCTTCTTAAAAAAGTTTTTTTTTAAACATTCTCTGAAGTGTAGTTTGCTGTCATTGAATTCTCCCTAGACAGAGAAATCCTTATGAGTCATAAAGATCAGTTAGTTTTGATGAGTGACTGAATTAGAGCAGACATAGAAAATAGGAGAGAGATATTTTAGACCCAGAGTTGACAAGATTTAGCAACTCATTGAATGAATGAGGGGAGTGAAGTTTAACATGTTAAAGTGCCTCTTAACCATCATAACCAATGCAATAAGAATTAAACTAGTAACAATTGGGAAGGTTTATCCAGAAGTATTATTATCTGAAGATCATAAGATCATCCATTTGGAAAACTCAGAATCCACTGAAGAAATCACTACACTTAATCAATGAGTTGATGTGAGTATATAAATTTAATAGCTTTCCTGTATACAAGAAATAACCCATTAGAAAATATAACTGTAAACTGCAACAGTAGCAGAAGCACCAATGACAAAAATGCTTGATCAAAATAGAACAAGCACTTAAAACACCTGGGGTAAGAGACAACTTAATACGGAATTTAAAGAGTTGATGAGAAGAAAACTATAAAGATCTGAGGGCAAATTAATAATTAAAAAGATATAACCAGCTGGGCTCGGTGGCTCAGCCTGTAATCCCAGCAATTTGGGAGGCTGAGGCGAGTGGATTGCCTGAGCCTGAAAGTTCAAGACCAGCCTGGGCAACTTAGTGAGATCTCGTCTCTACAATTTAAAGAAAAAAAAATTAACTGGGTGTGGTATCGTGTCCCTGTCATTCTGGCTACTTGGAAAGCTGGGGTTGAAGGATCACCAGAGCCCAGCAGGTCGATGTTGGGGTAGCGGTGAGCATCTACGGCACTCCAGCCTGGGTGACGGAATGAGACTCCAACTCAATAAAAAAAAGGAAAAAATATATATAACCTTGAAATATGAAACTTAATATTTTAAATGTGTCCATACTTGCCAAATGAATCTATAGATTTAATTAATTCATAGTAAAGATTCAAGTGGTTCCATTTGGTGATTTGATAAAATGATTCTCATTAGCTGGGCATGATGGTATACCCCTGTAGTCCCAGCTACTAGGTGGGCTGAGGCAGACGGATCTCTTGAGCTTAGGAGGTTGAGGCTGCAGTGAGCCATGATTGTGCCACTGCACTCCAACCAGCCTGAGTGTGAGGCTCTGACTCAAAAAAAAAAAAAAAAAAAAATTCTAAAATATAATTTGAATGGATGAGAGAGCACAATATAAGCAATGCATTTTTAAAATGCTAAGGAGCCTTGTCCTTTCAAATATTTACATTCATTATAAAGTCATAATAATGCTTGGACCAGAGTGAATAGACATTAGTGAAATAGAATAAATATCATAGTTATATTTATGTGTGCATAATGATGAATATGGACCAAATTGGTATGGAAATAACAAATGATAATATTGGTCAAAAGCTGCTATTTTATTGAAATAAAATTAGGTCTCTACTTTATAGCACACATTAAAATGATTTCCAGAAAGATTAGAAATTTGAATATAAAAATAAAACCACAAAATTACTGAAAAAAATAAGCAGGTATTTGTATCATCTTGAGTTTGAGGGTTTTCTAACATAATAACAAAGATATAAACATTAAGAAAATGACTTATTTTGGCTTATTTAAAATATGTGATTGAAAATATTTAAAACCAAATACTGTAAAATTCCATTTAGAAATTTAAAATGAAATCTGCAACTTACAAAAACTTGTAATGGACAAAGTCTAAATATACTTAATATATGAACCCAATTTACAAATCAATATAGGAAAATGTGCATATGCCTGTAAAGATTGGACAAAGCACAAGACTTGGTAACTAGCAAAATAAATAAATATAATGGACAAAGAGGCATATGGCAAAATTTTTAGCCTCAGTAGGCAGGGGAGATGATATGAGAGATATAAGTTTAGGCCACTTGAAGGAGCAAGTTGGATGGGTCAGACAAGGGAGAATGAAAACATAAAAAAAGAATACGGAAAATGTCAAAGATAAGATGTGTGATTAAATTATACTACTTTTTTATTATTTTATTTTATTATTTTATTATCACTCTCCTAAGTGAAATATACTTTCCTGCCACAATGGAGTTAGTTTTGCTATTTAATTTTCTTTGGCCAAAGAAATGTCACTTTCAGACAGAAGTTTTGCAAACCACTTTGTTCTTTGCCAGATTTTTTTTCTTGGCTGCCGTGAGAGAGAATGTAACAAATAAAGATTCTCAGTTCTCCCAGATCCAGAGTGGAAAACTCATGCAGCAGACACTTAGTTGAACTAGTTGGACATGTAGTGTGGATGAGACACACTCCTTTGTTGATGTATGTCACTGAAATGATGGGGTGATTTATTACTTCAGTGTACACTAGTGTATCCTGGTGGATACATGTGGCCTACTTTATGATTTTGACTTCTTGTTGGAAAATTGACCAATCATGTAGGAAAGAGATTCCAAACAGAAGATACAAGCTGTCCAAAGAATGTGTAGAAGGAAACGAAGTTTTAGTAGGAAAGAAATGTTAGCAGATTGGATTGTTGAGAGTAGAAAAATTTAGGCAAAAATAATGAGCAATAAATGTAATGAAAAGGAAAAATGTAATAGTATGCCTGAACTGGGGGTTTGTATTCTGCTGAGAAATTGATTTAAATGACAGTGTGGAGACTCCTGCTGTCTAGCTTGATGTCAGTTACATAATTTTTGAAGTGTTACAAATTAAACTCTTAATTCCTACACACTCTTCTTTTTTTTATTTCCCTCGAGATTTATATCGATTCCAAGTCAAGAACAACAAGAAAAATAAACGTATTGAAGTTCTATTTGGTTTATTTTAATTTACTGTCCCTGATCTAATACATCATCCATCTGCCTACTTACCTACCCACCTACCTACCTGCTTACCTATCTATCTGTATCTATATCTATTCATTCCTTTACATCATAGCATACATAAAGGTAATACTTGTGTAGCAGTTACAGGTAAATAGAGGATGATACTCATACTGAGACACCTCCTGCCTGGACCTGCCAGACTATACCAAGAGCACAGAGGATCCTCGTTTTGGCATACCTGTGACCCATTGAAAAGGACCATTGCTGTAAAGCTCTGTGATAAGTAATAGAGTGTCTGAAATAAGCTATTGTGCAAATGATTATACAGGAAGCTTATTCTGGTTAAATTATGGCAAGTGAGATGAAGTAAAATGGGAAGGACATTTTTTCATATTAATCCACTTCTTAAAATATAATCCGTTAAAAGTGATGGGAATAAAGATGTCTTATATTTCAGGAATGGATATGTACTGGCCTCCTATCTCAGGATATCAACTTGGATTTACATAGTATGCTTGCACAAACATTCCAGTAGTTACTGCTAGATGTTTGCCTTATTCTGACAAGTTGTAATGATCACATTTCCATACAATAAATATTCTTGGACTTAAGTATAATTTCTCTTTCCTGAGACAAACTTACTTCATACTTCCAGTTGTATGTATTTCTCCAGGTCTCTCTCACACACATTCATTGTATTCTGCTTATTCCTTCAAAATATAATCCTTAAGTATGCAATATAAATAATTTACAGTAAGTTGATATTTTGTGTGCTCTTCTCTTAAACATTGAGAGATCATTTCTCTACCTTATTATTTTAAAAATATTATTGTTATCCAAAATATTTTCTTGAGAAAAAGAGTAGATGGAGGAACAGTATGTCAAATTATCACTGGTCTCATACTATTTCTGTTCCAATTACATTAGTCATAAAACTCATATGACCATTAAACCAGAGTTTTTCCTGTAGATTCCTAATAACCTTTCTCGACATACCAGCTGTCCTTTTTCCAGGGTGTCTAAAGAGTGGAAAGATATCCACAGAGAATGCAGGTAACAGAAAAGTTGTATGTTGGTACAAAGCTTTTTGTATCATAAATAAGACCAGAATGCAGGTGTCCACAGTAGTAGCCCACCACTGGCCCTAACAAAGTACACTGGCTCAGCAGTTGTCAAGCTCAGAGTTGCTATTTTTGTCCAAAGATTTCAGTCTCATGGTGTGAGACTGAGACATAAACTGTTTTCCTCTTTGGTTGGCAAATGCACACGCTTCTTTGTAGTATGTTTAGTGTGGTGACACAGTGTATGTGCAGGTCACAATTAACAACAGTAGCATAGCAGGTATAGATATCCTTGAAAGTGAATACCAACTGTTTCTTCCATGCTTGTTCATTCTTACAATTTAACCTTATTTTCCCCCTGAACTGTTTTGTCTAACCTTTGCTGGATCCATTTTATATTCTGACTTCCTTAATATTAGAGAATTCATTGTTTTAGACTTTAGCCTTTATTTCATTGTTCTCTTTTTATAATCTTTTTGATGGTTCTCCCTGGAGTTCAGCATTAGTTACATTTAGTAACATCAACATCTGTGTCACTGGATCAAACTCTTCTACTGAGATATAGGCCTGTATCTTTAATTCTCTGACATCTCAAGTTCAACTTGTCCTAAATAAGTTATTAATTGTACCTCTAATGTACAACTAATTGTACCATCATTCACTTAAACATTACAACTCCAACAACCAAGTGTCACCCCATTGCTTCTTTTCCTTGGCTCCCTATTGCATATTCGTCATTATTAGTCACATTACTTTTTAACTATTTCTTGCATTTGTCCCCTGTTTTCCATCACCATCTGAACTGGCCCTTTTCACCTCTCACACAGACTGTTATAATAACCCCCTAAAAGTCTCCTTGGTGCTAGCTTTTTCTGTCTTCAATTTATTCTCCATGATTTCTTATCCCCAACATCAAGAGTTTATGATTCTAAAACACAAATCATGGCTCATTATCCCACTTCTTAAAAGCTTTTCAAGTTTATCCACTGCCCAGTCCATAGCATTCATATTTATGTGCACACAGGACCTCTGTGATCTGGCATCTCTGCTTCTCCTGTTGCATCTTCATATATAACACTTGGTCACCCTGGAAGTGAGAGTGCCATGCTGCTTTACACTGCTTGTTTCTCACCTGAAAAAAGCCTTTCACTGGTCATTCTGGCCCAACCCTAACTCTCTATTCAGAAATCATCCTAAGCTGCGTGTGGTGGCTCACACTTGCAATCCCACATTTTGGGAGGCCAAGGCAAAAGGATCACTCGAGGTCAGGAGTTTGAGACTAGTCTGAGCAATGTAGCAAGATTCCATCTATATGCACACACACACACACACACACAATTTAAAAAATCAATCTAAATGTCCCTGTAGAAATTCCTGAGTGAAATTTGCTTGTATATCTAGGCTTTCAGTATGTCTTCTTTCCTCAAGCCTCATTTTAGCTATTATCAGAGACAGTGTTAAGTTTGCTTACTGTTCGATGTTTACAATACACTGTATACTACTTTAGAAAAAAGAAGAGTCTTATATGTATATGTTCAGGACTCAGCTCAGTGTCTGGCACATAGTAGGCTATAAACACAATTATTAAATATATTAATGAATAAATAGATGCATAGGTTTTGGCTTTAAAGTAATTCAGTACATCATATCTTTCTGCTGTACTAGGAGCAATCATTTGGGAATGTCTTACTGATTTATTTATTTTATTTGGTCATGAAATTAACAAAGTTATGAGACTTTATAGCTGGTGAGGCAGCAAAGGTTTTGGTGAGGCCAAGGACTGGCCATGCTAGATTTCTTCTGTTTATTTGTACTTTCATAGATAATTCTAAAATATTTTTTCTATTTTGAATAGTGATTCACATGCCCAGACAGAGGCAAAGTGATTAGTATTTTAAAAGTCTCTGTTTGATTAGATTTAAGAGAAACTTTAGGTATTTCAGAAAAATGGTTAGCTGTGGTTTTAAATATAAGTATAAAAGCAAAATCTGTACGTTGAGTAATCTGTACTTTCTGAGAATTTTTACATTTGATGCGGCAACCTATGTCTAAGTTGGCCTGAAATAAATACCTGATTTTGAGCAATTCAGACCTTACAGTTCATACAAGTAGGTATTTCTTCAGTTTCTGAGACCCAACACTTTAAAAAACTTTTGAGGAGAGAGAAGTTTGTATTTATTTAATTAAACATGGTACTATGCTAAGAGCAAAACTATTGTTTTTGACAAAATATTTAAGAATTTAGTTAAATATAGCTCAAATAAAAATGAAATAAGCTAATTTTGATTCAAAAGCTGCAGACTTTGCCCAGTTGTAAAATGAAGGGTTCGTGAGGTTGTAGTCATGGCAACCAACACTAAGGGAGCTAAGCTTTGGTTACCCTTGTCCTCTATCACTGTCAAGTTACAGATTCCCTATCTGGAGGAATGGTGTCAGCAAGATGGTGGTAAGAAATAAACAAGTGAATCATTTACCACCACCAAATCTGTATTTTGTATAATTAACTAATGACTATGACTCTTAAGGTAACCTCTTATTAGATTACATACTGAAATTATTTGTAATAGAAAGCTCTTGGTCTTATTTTTTTCTGCTTCTAAAAAAATATATATTTTGCTAAGGGTGTTCCTAATTTATTGCCTTTCCAAACAGGCCTCTGTTTGGGGGCACAATTAGCTCTGGTTGTACCAAGAAGTGTTCTGTCATTCAACCCTCTTTATCCCTACCTTGGTTACTCTCCTAACAGCCCCACACAATAAGCTGTCAGCTTCTGAAGAGAGATGGAACAACAATTCTCAATGTAGGAATGAGACTGAGAGGACACACAATCTCTTTCAAAAGGTTGGTCCAATATTCCTTTAAGTAGAGATTATATTCACTGTCCTTGAAAAGCTCCTTAAAGCTGGCAGTGGTTTCTGAAGTAGAATCTCAGTTCAGACATTTCCAATTCCTTCTTCCTACTTCTCTAATTTTCATCCCCTCTTTACCCATCATTTTCACGATATGTACACAGAAAATGATTAGTGTTCACTAAATGATGGGGAGGTTAGGAAAGAATATTGGAAACACTAGAAAAGTAGAATAATAATAATTCCTGAGCTCTTGATGAGGGACTTTGTGTTAAATACTTTATATACTATTAGCTTTTTACATTCTACATAATCCAATGAGACAGATATTTTCATCCCTATATTACAAATGATGAAATTTAGTCTCAGGAAGTTTTAACAACTTGCTCCAAGGTCAACAACTAGCATGTGTCAGAACTAGGACTCAAACCAACACAAGCATTTTTTTTCCTTATTAAACAAAAGAATGTTATTTTATGGAAGTTCTACAGTTCTGGAAGCTAGAAGTCCAAGATGAGGATGCATGGTCAGGTTCATGTAAAGGCCCTCAGCTTGCAGGTGGTGACTTCTGGTTGTGTTTCTACTCGGTGGAGACAGTGATCTTTCCTCTTCTTATAAGGGCCCTTATTCCTTCTTGGTGGCTCCATCCTCATGACTTCACTTAAAATTAATTACCTCATAAAGGTCCATCTCCAAATGCTGTCACGTTGAGGGTCATATTCATTTTGTGTGGACACACATATTCAAACAATAACAAAAGGGCTGGTAATCAGCATAAGGCAAGGACTTTGTAGTATCATGCAGTTCCTCTACAAAGTCTTGCATACTACACTTGCTGAGGGAGGTCTTTGAAATAAGCACAGAAGAAGTTTCCATATAGTAATATCTGTGGTTGGTCTCAGAAGAGTCCATTCAGTTTTAAAAGTTTTAGCTGAAGATATAATAACTAATATAATAATATACAATATCTGCAGTATACAATGAAAGAAAGAATAAATATGTTTCACCTACCAGACCTCAGACACCTTGCAGACAACTGATCTCAGTATATTTTGAGTGTCCATCCAGAAATAGCCTGAAATCCAGAAATAGAATTTGTGGCGATGCCTTTTCTTTTGAGGATAATTTGGTCATATCTGTCTGCCAGAAATTTACAATTCATTTGCATTATGACCTGCAACCATGTGTATAGATACATCAGCACATGAAAATAAAGAGATATGTACAGGAATGTTTAATTCATTATGTATGTTATTTATCCCATTTATTTGCCCTGTTTTCACTTCAGTGAAACATAGAAGCCCAGTTTCTTATTCACTCTATTGCCTTTCAACATCAGGTATTTAGGGAGTCAGACTGACAGACTGATTTTAACAGGACACTCCCCTTCTGAGTGATTCCCTTTGACTTTCTATTTTTTATTAGACTAAGTTCCTTAATTTAGTCAATAACTATTTGTTGAATGCCTAGTATGTGCCAGGTAGTATTTTAAACACTTGGAATATTTGTGAATAAGACAGATTAGAACCCTGCTCTTGAGGATCCTATAATTTAGTGCAAAACAAAAAAGTCAAATAAGAAAGCAAAGAAATAAACAAGACTATTATGGGTAGTGCTTCGTGTTCTGATGAGCAAAACAAAACAAAACTCTGTGATGGAATGAGTCTTGAAGTATGTATTTAAGAAGACAAGGTGATTAGGGAATAACTACTTATGGAGGAATCATTTTCTCCAAGACTTGGATGATGGAAAAGGCACATCCCATCATGAGTTGGGCTAGTCGATTATTTAGGCAAAGGTTCTAGGAGAGGAACTTAGCATGTTTCAGAAATTAAATGAAGTTCAGTGTAAATGAGACAAAGTGACAAAAGAATGGCACAAGGTAAAACTGAAGAAGTGAGCAGGGGTCAGATCATGTGAGATCATATAGATCTGATAAAAAGTTTAGGCTTTATTCTACAGACAAAAATGAAATTTTAGAAGATATTAAGCAGGGTAATGGCATGGTCTGCTTTATGCCTCTAATATAATCACTGTTACTGTATAGAATGTATTATAAGGAAAGGACAAGAATGGGAACAGGGAGAGCTATAAATAAATTATTAGTATAGTCTGGAATAAAAATGATGGTGGTTTGGATTGGGCTGGTGACAGGGGACCTAGGGAGAACTGGACAGATTCGGGACACATTCGAGGGCATGATCAACAGGGCTTGCTTATAGATTGGCTATGCAAGTGTGAGGAACAGGGCAATCAAGGACAATTATGGATTAAGGACAATCTGCAGTTTCAGCTGGAGTGACCAGGTAGATGAAGGTGACATTTACAACTGAGTGAGAAGCAAGTCAGAGTTGGGGGTAACCAAGAGCTGCATTTTAGGATTAGTCCAAACTCTTTAGTTGGGGATTAACCTATGTGTTCCTGTGTCTAATTAGGTGTTGTTTAACAGTAGCATTTTAAAAACGGTTTATTAGATTGACATATGGGAAAGTCATTGTACTTACCTAGTTTCTGTAAAACTCTGGTGAAATCATCTACTGAGAAAAGCTTGCTGACTCTAGAATCCTATTGCCCAGTTTTTAGAAAAGGTCAATTCTGTCCCATTAATCACTAAATAGGCATAATCACTTGTACTCTAAATTGTAAAAATTGCCTTCTCATAATTCTCCAGCCTTCTGCAACACCCCTATTAACCCACTACATGAAGTAGTTCCTAAGTGAAAACAATATTTGTATATCTGCTAGACCTGGAGAGGTCCACTGTCACTTTAGGAAAATTAGCTTTCTTTTTTCCCTTGAGGTAAATTTCATATGAAATGTAAGCCGGGCTTGGTGGCTCAGCCTGTAATCCTGTGCTTTGGGAGGCTGAGGTGAGTGGATTGCCTGAGCCCGTGGGTTTGAGACCCGCCTGGGCAACTTGGTGAGACCTCATCTCTACAATAAATCAAAAATTAGCCGGGCATGGTAGCGCGTGCCTGTAGTTCCAGCTACTTGGAAGGCTGAGGCGGAAGGATCGCCGGAGCCCAGCAGGTCGAGGCTGCGGTGGCCGGGAGCAGCCACTGCACTCCAGTCTGGGTGACAGAGTGAGACTCCAACTAAAAAAAAACCAAACCAAAACAAAAAAAATAATATGAAATGTGACTTATGCTCCATGCAATAAGGAAAACATCTCTGATCATCCAGATTGTCCAATAAGACAGACTTATTTTTCACTCATATTTTAATTGCTGTAATGTCAGGCTCAGAGCTCATTAAGGTTTTTAAGGCACCATATACTGGGCATAAAATATTTTTATTGAGAAAATGAATTTTTTCCTGCCTTGAGAATAGCTCTCTAATGAAAAAGCACATATCATTAGTGCAAGTATACCACATTAAACATACACTCAGATGAATTGATAATTCATCTCTATCTCAAATTATAACCATTTTATTACCTTTCTTCAAGAAGGAAACCTCCAGTGAAAGGAGACAATGCAAAGAGATGGTTCTAGAAACCGGACTTTTCTCAGCTCACTGTGGTTTCCTTTGACAGCCATGGTTTCCTAGTGGTTTATAATAATTTGATTTTTTTCTTTTTGGTTTCTTCTGCAGCCAGTCAGTTGGCACTTGAGCCTGCTGCCTCCAACCTGCCATCCTACCAAGACTTTTACAGAGCTGTTTAAATATTATTTTGTAATAGTCTCAAAAATTTTTAAATCTACTTTGAAGGACCTGCAAGAAAAGCTACATCTGTCATCATTAAAATATCCTCCATTTATTCTAGACATTATGGTGATTATATGAAGAGCATGGTCTATATCTTACCACAGACAGTGAATAGTGCCAGCAGAAAATGATCATCTGCTGTTGTCACAGAATCAGCAGTTTTAGGGAGTATATAATATATTAGCTTTCAAATTTTCTTCATTAGAAACTCTCCGAGTTTAATTTACTCAACTATATGGAGGTTAAAGTTCTGCTGGTAAAGCACTCATCATTAACAGTGATTATTCGTTGTCACTCTTGAGTAGGCAAATTCTACTTTTGGAGATTTTCTCTGCTAAGGAGAATTAATGGGAGCTGAGGAATCAAGGTAGGAAGCTCCAGGCTACAACTCAAAGGCTTGAAACTTAAAAATGGAGAGGAATTACACACTGCATTGTTATTTGCTATAGTCACCCTGCTGTGTAACAGAACACCAAAATGTAGTCTTCCTGTCTGACAGTAACTTTGTCCCCATTCACCAAACTCTCCTAGTTGCCCACTTCAACCTCCCTCCCCAGCCCTTGATAACCACTGTTTTACTCTCCACTTCTACCATGTGATCATTATATTATGTACATACATATGTTAAAACATCACATTGCACCCCATAAATATGGTCAATTATAAGTTTAAAAATATTTAAAACAATGGAGAGGATCCTAACCACCATGGTCACATGGGTAGAGTTAGGTCCTTGTCAGAGTAGAGAGGCAAAAGGCAGATGCCAGAAGGGAGGCAGAAGTGAGCAAGGCAGTCTCAGCTTGACCATATTTTAGACATACTTCTTCCTGATTTTAGATCTCTGACCTTCCTCCTCTTAGAACATTTACTTGGGAAAGCTTGCAATTATAAATTCTGTCCTCTTGGAGATTTTCTACAAGCCATGAATGTCTTTCTTAAAAACCTGGAATCCATCCCTTTAACATGCCATCATCAGGATAGACAGGATCCCTATCTCCCAGTCTGTGTGAGGGTAGGGGCCTGACTTTGTTAAGTATCAATTAAGGAGCATGAATGACCTAATTGCATTGACCTTCCACCCCCTGCCTTTTGGATATTTTTATTGAGAAGATATGAAGAATGGGTCTTGGGCATTTGCCTTCTTGAAAGCTCCAGTGTTAATTAGGATATGGCTGTAATTTATTCCTTTCAACTATTCTAAGCAGAGGAATCAGTGAGGCCCAGATCATTCTTTCAAAGTGGATCTTACTCACTGTTCATATCACTTGGATACCTTGAATGACTAACGAAATACAGATTTCTGGACCATTCCAGAAAGCTTAAAAATTAAACTATCTAGGCATAGGGGCTTAGAATTTTTCTCTTAAATAAGCCCTTCAATTTTTTTACACATTAAAATCTGAGTATAACTGCTCCATGGTAAGCAATTAAATCTTTGTAATAAAAAAGTAGAATATGAAAAAAAGATAGTGGAATGTAAAAAAGATAAAAATTGAACAAGAGAGAGGAGAATTTTAATTTATTTTTATTTTAATGGTAAAAACACAGTGGTAAAGATTTTCACAATATATTATATTGAGATAAAAAAACCTTAAATAATTTAATATCTCTCCCTGCCTCTATTCAGTTTTCCCCAGGAAGAACTTTATCACCTGAGAATATATTGTCCTCTTAAAACTTTCTTTTGAAGAAAATTTTATAATTTTCCTCACTTATTCATTAGAATGCACAATGATTATGTTTGGCAATGCTTCTTTGCTAATTGTTCTGAAGCTCTTGCCACCACAGAAATTTATTTATTTTTTATTCTAGCCATTGGAATTATGGGAAACTAGTGGTAGTTACAGGAAAAAAAGAAGATTAAAAACTCTTCTACATTTACTTTTCCAAGTGAAAAATTTCATTAAAAATATGAAAAAAAAAATCCTGTGATTTGTGCAACTAGAAAAATGGTGTCCTAAATCAGGTTCTTGATTCTGATTTAGTAGTCCACTGACTCTCAGTACAGTGATTGGGTCTATTTTTGAGGGACCTTCTCTCTGGAAAATGTATTATTTTTCTGGATCATCTTATCCTTGTAATTAACAACTTTCATTCTCTTTAAAATCCATTCTGAAGGAAGACTCTACCAGCAACTATTTATATCAGAGGGTGTGAATTTATTTTTATTTTATTTTAATCTATTCTATTCTATTTTATTTATTTATTTATTTATTTATTTTTGCATCAGAGTTACTCTGTTACCCGAGCTGGAGTGTAGTGGTACACTCACGGCTCCTGCAGCCTCGACATGCTGGGCTCAGCCAATCCTTCTGCCTCAGCCTTCCAAGTAGCTGGAACTACAGGCTCATGCTGCCACGCCCAGCTAATCTCTTGATTTTTTGTGTGTGGAGATGAGGTCTCCTCAAGTTGCCCAGGGTGGTCTCGAACTCCTGGGCTCAGGCAATCCTCTTGCCTAGCCTTCCAAAGTGCTGGGATTTACAGGCCTAAGCCACCATGCCCAGCCTGAATTTATAATATTGCTGTTTCATTTAAAAATTTTCACTTTGGAAAATATCCTCCTATGGAATAAAACCTTTTTTCACCATTGAATGAGGAGGAGAAAGTCATTCTAGTTGCAGGGTTTTTCTGGTGTTTTGAAAATTTACGTTTTTTCCTCCTTTCACACTGCTTTCCTTAAAACGCACTCTTTCCTGAGATAAACCAGACAGCATATCCCAGGCTTTTATCCTCGGTGAAAAGAAAATGGCCCCTCTTAGTAATTAATGGAAAACTATAGAGGAAAAGAGGCAGAAAACCAAGTAAGATAGGTATAAATAAACAGACTTGCAGCTTAAAACAATTTTCAGTGTTAGGCTTCTGAATCTTTTGATTTTTTTCCTATCCACTATCACAGCATGACGTATTGGGTTTAAATGTGGATTTTCCCTGCCACAGCTTCCTTCCTGCCTTCATAGGCAAGAGAACCTTGGCATGGAACTTGGGACCTTTGAATTATCTCTGACCTGAACTTGTGTCACGTATGAATACCACACTGTACCGTCGCTTCAGGATGGAAAACCTGGAGAAAGCAAGGCTGCTAGAGACAGCTTCTCTATACGCACATCTGTTCATTAGCAATCACTGGGGGAATACAGGAATTCATAAGCAGGCTACATTGTTTTTGTTTGTTTGTTTGTTTTCATGGTCTCCTTGTCCTGGTGTAGAAAGCCTCCCTCTGTGTGAAGCTGCACTGCAATCCTTGGTACAGTTAAATGCTCAGCCCAGGACAAAAGTTTAAAGGGCTTTCTTAAACAGAGACTTTTATTTTTAGAAGTGGAAAAGCAGGGGCTTCATAAGACACAGATTGGAAGAAACACTCTTGCCTAAGACACTAGGCTTCTAGCACCCAGAAAAGTATCTTGTACGTGCTCAGAGATGAACTTTGGAGATTTTCTCTGCTCTGCTGTTTTCCTTCTCCTTTTCCTCTTTTTCTCATTCTCCTTCTCCTTCTTCTTCTATAAAGCTAAAGCTCAGAGTTTTGCTGCAAAACAGAATTAAATAGCATACCTAGAAGCATAATGGAACTCCAAGGGACTACAGAATACAGGGATAGGGTGAGAGACAAGCACTGATGAAGCGAAGACCAGGGCCTATGGGGAAGAGATCAGAGCAAAAGAGGAGGCATGGGCTCTGCAGACATGTAGAAACAAAGGCAGTAGTAAGAACTGTGCATCTGGACAGGGCCTGACATGTGCAGGTGCAAAGGTCCATCACTGGTAGCCTTCATACCTGGCAGTCATCAATTTTTTTTTCAAGTGCTATGTATCAAGTTTGTGCTATATCCAGAGACTGCTGAGAAGAATAAGCCATGACTATTATCTGTAAGAATATAATGATGTAGATGTAGAAACTAATAATTATATTCAAACAGGATCCAATCAATAAAGAAATATAGAGTATACTGGACACCGGAGGAAAATGTGAGAAATGCCCAAGGAGAATCAGAAAGTGCTTCATGGAAAAGAGAACATTCTAGCTGGTGCTTGAAGAGAGAATAGGAATTGTCCTGTCCTGGCAAAGAGATGGAAAAACGGCAGTCCAACTTGGGGAAACAGCGTGCCCAAAGGAATAGAATGTTTTGTTCATATATATACATATAATATATATATATGTTATATATATATATTTTTAAATTTCAATTTTTTTTCATGTGTAGAGCATTTGTTCATTGAGAGGTCACACATGTTGTGTCTCTTGTCACAATGATCCCAGATTCCTCTGGGGTGTGTTGTAAACAGAGGAGCCATTCTTCAGACCACCTGCTCTGAGCACACCCCTGTTTAGATAATATTAAAAACCACATTTGCAAGGAGAAAATAAAGTAGAAATGAGCTGAGGAAAAAGAGAGAAAGATGAGACAGACCAGTAGATAACCAGGAAGGCATGAGAGGTCTGGAGTTCTGCACTACATGAAGTTACACAGGAATGGTGGATCAAGAATTCGGGTATATGGACCAGAAGGCCAAAGAGCTACACCGGCCACATGGAATCTGTGACGTGAACTTGATTCTGAAATTCAACCTGGAGCCATCAAGTACTTCTCATATGTTTCATTAAGGGCAGAAACCAACTTCAGGTTGTCAAAGAGCAGTTTCTTAGATATAACTGCTTATAAGTTAAGTTTGGGAATTAGCCAAATTTCCCAAAATGTATTGAGTTTTTATGTGCAAGGCATGATATATGTGAAAATAATAAAATGAAGTGCTCACTCACAAAAAGTCTATAGCAAGGAAGAAAGCCATGCACTTCAGTCACTGGAAGAGACTGTAGCCTGCTCATTCCTCATCAGGGAAATAGAATGAGTCAACTGAGAGCCTATTAGGTACAAGACAATGTGCCAAATATTTGCATGGAATTCTCACACTAATTTTAGATTTTTGTCCTATTTATAAATTTTTTAAAATGCCCCAAAAGGCTATGAAACTTTTTCTTTTTCTTCTTCTTTTGTTTTTTTTAGAAAGCAGGATTTATTAAGACACAGAAAAACTTCCAGAGCAGGAGGGGACCGGGGGGGTTGCCCAAAAAGGATATGAAACTTCTACAAAGATACTCAGGTAAAAAGTGTCAGAGTCAAAATTGGCTCAAGTCTACTTGACACCGAAATTTACCTTTGTAACTCAATGTGGACTGAAGCAAACAGAATGTAAATATTTGAGTCCCATAAATTTATGGAAAATTCAGATCATCTCATCCTCAGTGCTTTTCTGCTCATGCTTTGCCATCTTTTCATTTGTCAGTATTCATCACCATTCCTATCTCCTTCCTAAAACCTTTCCTGTTCTTCTTAGCCAGAAGTGATTTTCCCCTCCTAGTACCTGCAGCAGCTGCCTGCACTCTAAGTTTCCAAATTGACCTGTGCGCCCTCAAGTGTCTCCTTCAGCAACATTCCTCCCATGAGGCAATGGATGCCTCAAGGCTTAGTTTCAATGAGTTTCATGAGTAAAAAAAGTTAACACAAGTGAAAATTACATCAATTAATATGTCAATGGATAAAGATAGTAGCATGGAAGCAGCCGAGAGTGTCACACCTGGAGAGGCCTGCAATTGGGAGCAAGAGATGCAGACGTGACCTTGGTTGATTGATGGCCACCTCAGTGAAGCTGGGCTCCAAAAGAGCTCCCTTCTTGGGGGAATATGAGAATTATATAGACCATTTGATATTGACATCTGACTCCAAGTAAAATGAGTGTGACTTCCTTGAATTAGCTCAGGTTTAGTTTCCTTTTCCCAGTGGAATGGAAACTCAAAACAGAAATAACTTCAGTTATGAAATGATAGTGTTACAGTTCTTGCATGTTTGATTTTATAAAACTAGACATACCTAGAGGTATCCTTTACATTATCCATGTTCTAAGTCTCCATCCAGACTCCAAAATGTCTGAGGGCAAGAATGGTGTCTTCTGTTCTTTTTTATCCCCCAGAGTTACTGGTAGAATACCTTCATCACACCAGCCCAGAGTGGCATTTCTTGTTATGTGTATTTTTTATGGAAAGAGATGCTTGTTTCAGCTCACAGCCAATGGAAAATGTAAAGAAAATGAGTTGTAAACATAAACTTGAGCAGCTGTTGCAACAAAAGTTGCAACATATCAACAAAGATTTTTGAGAGTTTTCTTTTTGGCTTTAAAGATGTACTGAAGTATAACTTCCAGTATTGTTGCAACTTGGGAGGCAGAAGTAGCTCTAAATCCCTTACTATTTCTGTGTAGTTAAAGATACCTTCTTGATGACCTAAGCTATAGACGCCTCAAAACAAAGATGTATCTGGGCATGCACGGCATTTGGGACTAAAGTGCTTCCTAGGAATGATTCATCACAGGAGAAACAATTGGAAAAGTGTATAAAAGAAGTCTAAATACTCCTTTCCTTGATCAATTATGGGCATTTACTGGGCATTCAAGTCTCTATTACATATGAAAGCATGGCAATTTGATACAGTTAGAGCAATAGTCTCTCATTCTATGAAGGATATCAGTGTGATCCCACAATTAAAAATCTGGTTGATGCTGTAAGAAACTGAACTATAAAGAAAACATAATATTTCTTATGCTTTTTTCTGCTTAGTTGGAAAAATGCTTTAATGATCCTTCTGGAAGTAAGGGGACTTTAGTTGCAGAGATTTATGTAAAGAAAGATTACTTGACCCACTGCCCAAATCCTCAAAGGTGGCATTATGTTGATTACTTTACCATGGTCCTAGATCTGGCTTTTAGAAGTTGGATCAAGAAAACGGATTCATTGTTACTACACTATGAGATATAAATATAAGAGCCCAAATGCCAAATTTTAAGTTTACAGTGAGACCACTAATCAGACTAGGCACTCTTTTCAAATGTGGACTTATACTTTCCTCATCAAAAAATTATAGGGAAATAAAGAAGAGAGTTGCTTTTTTATAAAAGTTACCGACTGGATAAGTTAAATGACAAATATTAAATCTAACATCTTAACAATATTAAGATAAAATAGCATTCATTCACTAGACAATTATTGAATACCTTGACATAAACTCTCACATTTTTAAACACCCTGCTAGGTCTAGAAGAACAGCATGAAATCAAAAGGTCAAAAGTCAAAGTCACTGTCTCAGAAGCTTTCAGTCAACGGGAGAGGTAGCCCAAAAACAGTTATAATACATGTGGTAGACGCTCTCAGAGAGGCATAGAATCCTTCAATTAAGGATAAACCTGGAGAGACTTTACTTAAGATGGAGGATTTAGTGGAGAACATTAAGAAGCCTACTGCAGTAGGCAACACCTGAGCTACATCATGAACAATGAGAAGTCCATGAAAGAGAAAGGAGGGGAAGAAGAGGGAAAGGAGGTTTCGGACAGAAACAACCGCTCAGGCAAAGACCAGGAATAAAGGATCTCTGGCAATGTGCAGACTGTAAGTACGCTGTTTAACTTGGTTGAAAACAGTCTAAGTCTAGTTCTAGGTGTAAAAACATGAAGCTGAGTCAGATTACAAAGGACACAGCGGACTCATCTCTAAACTATGGAATATTTGTGGAAGAAAAGCAGAATTGAGTAAAAAAGAAAGGGATTGCCTTGAGCTCTTGATCATGATATGCTATATACATTTCAGACACTGGTCATTTAAAATTTCTGTCTTGTTAGTTTTGTCATTGTTATTTTTTTCTTACAATGTTTCTGCTTCAATTGTGTTTTCATTTGTTGATATAAAGTTATTGATAATAACCCTTTTGTTCACTGTTTTTATGTCCTTTTCCATTATGGTGTTGATATTTTTACTTATTTTCTTGATTAATCTTGCCAGATAGCTGTCAGCTTTATTAGTCTTTGTTTTTCTGATCCTCTCTATTGTAGACTTTTACTCTTTTATTATTTTTTTTAGGCAAAGAGTCTTTCTCTGTTGCCTGGGCTGAAATGCAGTGGCATGATCACAGTTCACTGTAACCTCAAACTCCCGGGTTCACGGGATCCTCCCACCTTAGCCTCACAAGTGCCAAGAATACAGGCACCTGCCATCATGCCCAACTTTTTTTTTTAAGTGTTTTTTTTTTTTGTTGTTGTTGTTGTTGTTTGTAGACAGTGTTTCACTATGTTGCCTAGGCTGGTTTCAAATTCCTGGTCTCAAGTGATCCATCTTGGGCTACCAAAGACTGGGATTACAGGGATAAGTCATTATGCCCTGCTGACTTTTTTATTTCATTAATTTTTGTTCTTTATTCTTTCATTCCACAATGGAATACTAGTCAGCCTTAAACATGTATGAAATTCTGTCATTTAGGACTACGTGGATTAATCTAGAGAGCATAAGCTAAGTGAAACAAGCCAGGCACACAAGGAAAAATACCACATGAAAAAAGATTTATTTCACTTCTTCAGTTTCAACATTTACTGTTTTCTTAGTTCTTAAGATAGATGCTCAGCTATTTAATTTTCAAATTTTTAGTATTCTGTTACAGTCATTTTAGCCTGTAATTACTAGAACTTCCTTTAAAAGCTATTTCAAGTTTAGCCTATATATGTAATATTTCATATTTTATTCAATTAAGTATTTTTAAATCTGTTATGATTTATTCTTAAATCTGCTGATTATAAGCATGTGTCTTAATTTCTACTTATGTAGTTATTTTTGTTGTATTTTGTATTAATTTCTAACTTAATTTTCTTATGGTTACAGACAATGATTTTTAAAATGTATTCTTTTTATTATACTTAAATATAAATTTTGGTTTAAAAAAATAAGTTCCAGAAACTTATCAACCATTATCTCATTTCATTTTAAAACTTAGATTAGATGTTTGTTAGATCTTTAAACTTCATCTTCTGTCTTTTAGACTTTCATATTTCTCATATTTTTTGTTTATCTATTTTGAATGCCAGATAATTTATTTAGGTCAGTCTTCCAGTTTTCTAACATCCTCTTTGTTTTTCTTCAATCTCCTGTCTTATGTGTTCCTTGACATTTAATTTAAATGATCAGTT
This sequence comes from Tarsius wallacei, assembly GCA_963574415.1. Taxonomy (NCBI): domain Eukaryota; kingdom Metazoa; phylum Chordata; class Mammalia; order Primates; family Tarsiidae; genus Tarsius; species Tarsius wallacei. The sequence goes on from CAUYQG010263592.1 coordinate 21,348, forward strand.
TTTAAATTTCTGCATGCTATTTTTGATTCTTTAAAAAATTATTTAGGCAATCTTACATAGTTATATTGCTTATTGTTATTTTTAGGCCTCTATTTTATTTATTGAAACATATTGAATATACTATTTCATTTTAGTTGTGGGGTACATGTGAGGATTTACTACATAAGTAATTTGCTTGCAGGTGAGGTTTGAGCTTCTAGAGAGCCCTCTGTCCCCTTGGTAGTGGCCATGGTAACCAGTATGTGATTGTGTGCCTTTTATATCCTCTCCCTCCCTCCCTTATTTTAAATATACTAATTTTATTTTGTGATACATATAATATCCGAATATTTACAATTTTGTTCGAATAGTTGTGATTTCCACTGGTTTTTGCTCCTGGAGTCTTATTTCCTTACAACTTTTGTGATTATTGACTGTGTTTAAATGTTTATATTCTTGGTGAATTTATCAGTTGGGATTCTTTGACACCCAGGTCAAAAGCTGGTTCTTCAGAATGCATTTTCTACTTTTGACTAGCACCTTTGGGTATTAAGCACCCAAGATCAATTTGAACTAAATTATGGTATTAGAGTCTTTTGCTACATACTATCATGAGGGTCAGCTGTGGTCATGCATTTTCAGGGAGAATTTATCTTCCAACCCAGTGCCAAGATTTTATATAGGCAGTCTTCTATGCTTTCGTTTTGAATGGGGGATACAAGTTTATTTTCTGGTCATTGTTGCTCTGTGGAGTATTCTAGGGTACCAGCTAAATGTTGAGGGTCTTTTGCTATATTCTCTGCTTTGGGAGATTTTAGGGTATGTCTCTTTTCACTACCACCTTTCCAACTCCACCCATTAAACACAAAAGCTCAAAATGAGCAAAAGCTGGCAAAGACTCTAAGGCAAAAATTCAGCTTCAGTGCTCTGTTTGCCTCTCTGGGTTCTGTTCTCACTAAGATTTTGGTCTCAGAAGTCTTTTTATTCTTGTTGCCTGGTAAATGCACTTTAAAAGATGCTTTAAAATGATTTTGTTTGAGACATTTTACGTTCTCAGTGAGAGCATTGTCAGGATGCCTAGCCCTCTTTATATCCAACATAGAACCTGCTTTTTAATTGTGGGGAGCTGATTGAATTTTTTGATGTGGTAGATTTGGTGTTGTCAGAGTTGCCATTTTCTTTCATGCATCAATAAATGTTTAAAATGTTATTCATCAGAAAGAATATAACAGCTACCTTCTTTCCCTTCCCAGTAGTTACTGAATATTGAGAGATCAAACTGAGACTAGAAATAAGTGAGGAGAAACTGTATTATAACAGGTAGAGAAGTTGGCTTACATTGTAAGTGAGTAAGAAGCCGGGTTCGGTGGCTCAGCCTGTAATCCCGTGCCTTGGGAGACTGAGGTGAGTGCATTGTCTGAGCCCGTGGGTTCGAGACCCGCCTGGGCAACTTGGCGAGACCTCATCTCTACAATAAGTCAAAAAAATTAGCCGGG
>CAUYQG010263597.1:0-10396 GCA_963574415.1 Tarsius wallacei
ATCTAAGCAATTCTGTATTTGGAGGTAAATGACATAGCTCTTCCATCTAAGAAAAATAAAACTTTCTTTTTAGAAATAATGTTACTATCCATTGGCAATAGTGAGAAACTGCCAGGGGAAGGGGGTGGGATTGGCAGTTGAGGGAAACTGCCAGGGGAGGGAGGAGCATACCTCATCAACAAGGGTACCTGCATAATGAACATTTGTATACCTAACCCTGAATTGTACCCCACATCTTTAAAATAAAAAAAATGAAATAAAAAGCAATAATGTTACTATCTTATAAAATAGTATGTATTATAGATTAAAGGCTATTTAGTCTAAATTCATTTTTAGGACTTAATTTGTTTTTTTCATACTCTATTTCTATACAAATATATCTGTATTCCCTTAAATACTTAAACTCAACTGACATTTTTAAGTGAAGGATTTTTTTCCTTCTACAACAAACATTACTGTAGTAAAAATAGTTCCCAATTTTAAAAAATTACTATATTGATTAGATGTCTTTATTTGATATTCTACATTATTTTTATATAGCCACTATACTGTGTACATTATGAACTTATTCCTGATTTTGAATAGGAGTAGAAGAGGTTATTTTAATGCAGTGTCAGAAGTATTATGTAACATCTACTTGGTTTTTAAGATTAATATAAACTTAAATGTGTTCTCATGAGTTTTATAGACAACCTAGAAATTATTAGAGACCCTCTGAAATATTGTAAATTGGTACAGGAAGTAAATACTGGTAAGAAAAATATTTACTCTATATAGAACAAGTATTCATCAAATTATCAAGTTTGTTAAATACTATGGTTACCACAGAAGATAAGACATTGCATGTCCCTTGCTTTCATAGGACTTAAATTCTAGTGATTACATTATTAATGTAAAGTTACTATTGACTTTATTGAAAAAGCTCTAAGGATACTGTGCTAGTTTATGTTTAGTCTAAAGCATAGATTTGTTAATGATAATTTGTAAAACAGGAAAACAGGCAGTTTTTTTTTAAGAAGTATTTGTTCTTATTACAGAATGATTACAAAATTCTGAGTTTAACAGGAGAGAAAAATACTCTTTTTGAATGAGTTGGCCTTATATCTTTTTTCTCTTAATATATACAATCTCCTTTGAGAGCACCAACTCATTTTGAAACATTCATTTTCAGGAGGACTGTGTGTATTATATATATACACCTACAAATAGAAAACAATAAATTCCACTAAATCATCTCCAGATTTTATAGAGAAGAGATAGTTAATATTGTTGATGATGGTATTGGTGGTGAAATAATACATTTCTAAATACATGACATTTTAAAAGAATGTTTAAGACTGACAATGAAGCAGAATGAACTCGTATTGAGCAAATATGATGATAATGAAAAAATAAAGACAATAAAAAGAAATACCAGAGGAAAATGCATGAAGATCTGTGACATGTATGCATGCACCTGTACACTCAACTACATTAATTAGTCAATACAGTCTAAGGTTAGTACACTCAAGGAGTAGGAAAAGATAGACTTGACATTGCAAAATATGATCTCTAAACATGTTTTCATTACTCTTTCTAAATGCCAAGAATTTCTATTGGGACAAATGGTAATTTATGAGTAAATATAAAGGGCTGTTAGAAGATATTTCTCTGACTTTGCAGATTAGGAAGCTACATTTCATTAAATTCCTAGTTTACTTTATCAATCATTTTTATCTCTAAAATTTAGTTAAAATTATTCAGCTGGATAATCCACGCTTCTTGTTCCTTTTTCCCATTTTTGATCAGTTTACTTCTCAGCTTCTTAATACATTGGAATTGTACTTTATATGTCTGAAGATGCCTTTAGTAAGTATAATAATATATATTGTGCAGTACAATTTCAGTACTGGCTGTATTTTGAGGTAAAGTCTTACTTGATTTTAGACTAAAATGACATTCTCAACAAGGAACTTTATGTCATTGATAACAGTTACAGCTCTTATATAATGTAAAGGCTGTTGGCAGAGCATTCCTTGGAGACCATTTCATAGAATCCCTTTTGGTTTAACAAAGCCTAAGTGTGTTGCTGTTCATTGCTTAGTACAAAGTAGATCTTCACTGTGGCTGCTTCTTTTCATTGCATACACACAAGTCTGTTTAAATTTCAAGATCTTTCTTTATATTTTTTAAATGAAGAATTTCTCTAGTTTAATTCATGATTGTATTTATTGATAAATTACATAGGCAGGCCAGTAGAAAAATCATTTGTTGTATTAAAATATTGTTGCAACTGAAATTGTGCATTATAACATATATAAGTGAAAAATAAATACATTTGACAAAAATGGTAGTACTAAATGTATTGTGCTTAACTTTTTAAAATAGGGACTATGAGCATTATGCAGTACTGTACTTAATTATCTTATATATTGCTAATCTAAAAGAATGTCAGTGTCATAAAGTACCTTTTGTTCTAGTAATGACTAGATTTGGCTTAAATGGAAAAGATCCCATGTAAGTTACTTACCCAGTAGGCGATGCTAAAACACTGAATATTTATTTAGGATTGATATTGTCCAAAAGTTAAGTAAATCCTTTGAACATAAAATATTTTTCCAAGGAAAAAAACAGATTTTTTTCCTAAAGACAGAAATCTTCAGTTGTTTTCTGAACCAGATGACATGTAAGCCCAAGGCAGTGCTTAACCCATAAATTACAGAAGGGTCACATTTTGGAAACTTTAGCTATTTTGTATCCCAGTGGGATAGTCCTTGGTTTTCTTACCGAAATGCTTATGTGTTGACTCATTTCCTTTACCAGTATGACAACTTCCTGCACACATTTAATGCTTTGGGCAAGATTAGAATATGTTATCTAAGATGTTTTTACTAATGTACTTTTTTCATTAGGAGTCTTAAAGTTTTAACTGTTTTATAGCCTAGCTTGTTATCATCTATAAATCAAGTATTATTGGCTATTGTCTGGTTTAGTTGTCCTTATCCATTCTTAGATATTAGTTTCCCATAATCTGAAAATACTGTCTTCTAACTATTCTGGGTTGTATGCTTGCATCTTTAACCATATTATGCTTATTGCATGCACTAGAGCATTGAGAGATACCTGGTGGGTTCATTTGCTTGTTTGTTTTATACTAACCAGAATATATGGTTTTTAATTGTGAACAGTACTTTAGCTTTAACTATTCATAGGATGTATTTGCTTAACTAACTTATGGCCTTTTTTGCTAATGCTTCATGGTTGTCCTACAACCATTTAGGACGCTGCATTGGGATACAGATCCATCAGTTCTTCAGCTTCATTCAGATTCCGATTTGGGGTATTGAATAGATTTATTACCTTCCCTCTTTCATAATAAATTTGATTCTTTGTGAAACTGTCCTAATTTTACTTGCTTAAGTTTCTAGTATTATAGTATATAGTTAGGACAAAGAGTTATATTTTACTATGACACCTAATTTATCCTATATCATTAGTGAAATAGATATTCTATATATGTGATTTTCTATGTACCCTAAGTCTATTTAAGTGCCCCAATTTCTTTTAGTATTTCTACATTTTTTTTTTCTTTTTTTGAGTTGGAGTCTCACTGTCGCCTAGACTGGAGTGCAGTGGCCGCTCCCAGCCACCGCAGCCGCGACCTGCTGGGCTCCAGTGATCCTCCCTCAGCCTTCCAAGTAGCTGGAACTACAGGCGCGCGCTACCACGCCTGGCTAATTTTTTTGATTTATTGTAGAGTGGAGGTCTTGCCAAGTTGCCCAGGCAGGTCTCGAACCTGCGGGCTCAGTCCACTCACCTCAGCCTCCCAAAGTGCTGGGATTACAGGCTGAGCCACCGAGCCCGGCTATTTCTACATTTTTTTATGTCAGTTTTTCTATGATGTATTAAAAGATCCCAGACTTTTTCTAACATATAGTCTACATGTAATTGAACCTTTTCTGGGTTACTTGATATGAATATTAATTTATTTTTCTGTATTAAAACTGGTGATTTCTAAGATTTTGAGAGGAACAGATAATAGGTCTCTACACTATGGCCCCAGATTGCTGTTTACTTATTTATTCATTGTCAGTCATTTATTTATTCTAGACTCCAATGTAAATTATAAATGTTAGCTGCTACCATTGTGCCTAACTCAGATAGCCCTTTTCTTCTGATAATTTGCAGCTTCTAAAATGTATTACCATACCTCTTGTACCTAAAGTAAGAGTCAATGAGCCTTGAATTGAGGCATGTAAGAAAAATATATGAGTTTCTTATACATGAACTGGAAGGCCTCTCTATTGGCTGCACTGAGTCTTCCCTCCTCTCCTCCCATTGCTTTCTTATTTTCAGTAAAGGTGACTTTTGGCTAAGTGAGGTATTACTTCCCTATCTTCTTCCTACAAAATCGTAGAATATTTTGTTTGTTTTAATATTGTGGTTTTTGTCTACTAGACTTTGTATGCATTCGAGTTAGTAACTTGAATTGTTGGCTCGACCATTTTTTCCATAGATATGTGAGTGATTTACTTTTCATCTTAAAAATCAGAATTAAAGTTTCTTATTTCAAATTTTATTCTTAGAATACTAGATTACTTCATATGTACTTAAAATTTCCATTTAAATCTTTGATTATGCTTTTTAAAAAAATTTTTATTTCATGTGTACAAAACACATTAAAAATTGTTATGGCCCACATTTGGGACCTTAGAGAAAGTTGATTTTTATAATATACTAATTTTATTATACTTTGTTGTGCAGGATTTAGATATCGTTACTAAACAGAATTTAAAAGTATGCTTATATGAGAAAAAGGTTACTATGTTACTAGTGATATATATATTTCATATATCCTGCTTGATATTCTGGAAGTTGCAACCGTTTCTTGATTGTATATCCTTTTAAGACAGCTTCATAACTGAGATCTTCTTTGGGAGTTTGAAACTATACTTTATTTGGTTTAAAATTTAGACATCTAATATAATAACCAATAAGAGATACCGCAGATAACTATTAAAAGATATGTTTATTTTGATCCATTTTCTTCAACTGCAACTTTCTTCTTGCATTTGTCAAAAAAGAATGTTTTCCTCTATTTAAAGCAGAAATGACTTTAGTATGTTTATGGTATTCAGAAGATCTGTTGCTTTAGTCTAGGTGTAGAATATCTGGACCTTAGTTTGTCCATATATGAATCGAGGACAATATCGAACATGCAGAGATTAAAGATTTAAAAGTTTTAAATATTTCATTTTAAAGTCCAAATTGTCATTGTGATTCTCAGTTTTTGCCAAAGATAAGAAGTACAAAAAAGACTTTCAATAGAAAACTGTTAGCCGGGCTCAGTGGCTCAGCCTGTAATCCCGCGCCTTGGGAGGCTGAGGTGAGTGGATTGCCTGAGCCCATGGGTTCGAGACCCGCCTGGGCAGGCGAAACCTCATCTCTACAATAAATCAAAAAAATTAGCTGGGCATGGTAGCGCACGCCTGTAGTTCCGGCTACTCGGAAGGCTGAGGCGGAAGGATCGCTGGAGCCCAGCAGGTTGAGGCTGCGGTGGCCGGGAGCGGCCACTGCACTCCAGTCTGGGTGACGGAGTGAGACGCCAACTCAAAAAAAAAAAAATAGAAACCTGTTTTTCATTCTTAAAGCTGGAGTGTCCTAATAGTGAAGGGAACTAAATGTGATCTGAGTGAGATTTATATATCTGACTCTTCAAAAAGTCCAGAACCATATCCCTATTAAAAGCAGTTCTTATAACCAACCTTATTCAGCAGTCTATTCCTATCCTCTTACTCTATAATTTCCCACACATTTGTCCTAAGAATCAAAATTATTTGCCTTATCAAAGTAAAAAATAAATATCCTGAATGATTCAGAAATATCTTTTGGTTTTGCTATCTTCTAATTCTCTTGTTGAAATAAATTCAATTCATTGTTCATCTAAAATTTCTTGAATAAAACAGGGATTTAAATTACAATGTTGGATGCAAATGACTTTAATTCTTCATTAATTTTTGAAAACAGATTGGTTTGTTGGCGTAATTAAAATGTATTGTTTATATTAACTTAATTTAGACGAGGACCTATTAAACTTGGAATGGCTAAAATTACACAAGTTGACTTTCCTCCTCGAGAAATTGTCACATATACAAAGGAAACTCAGACTCCAGTTATGGCTCAACCGAAAGAAGGTGAGTATCTATTCTTATGTGATTGTCATTGAACCCCCCATCCCCTTGTTAAATAAGTAGATTTTTTTCCTTCCTTTCATTTAAAAAAATTTTTTTTTAATTTTTAATTTTTCTTATTTTTTTATTTATTATTATTTTATATATATATATATATATATATTTTTTTTTTTTTTAGTTGAGTCTCACTCTGTCGCCCAGACAGGAGTGCAGTGGCCGATCCCGGCCACCGCAGCCTTGACCTGCTTGGCTCTGGCGATCCTTCCGCCTCAGCCTTCCAAGTAGCTGGAACTATAGGCGCGCGCTACCACGCCCAGCTAATTTTTTGATTTATTGTAGAGATGAGGTCTCGCTAAGTTGCCGAGGCAGGTCTCAAACCCGCAGGCTCAGGCAATCCACCTTCCTTTCATTTTTGTTTTAGTTCTTTTTTGCTTTTGATTTTTGGCATGTTTTCTTAGGGAAACATCACAAAGTGAATGCTTTATGGTTCTTGTATTTGTCTGTTTTTTCAAATTTTTATACTTTTCCTTTTAGAAGTTAACATTTTAGGATGCATGTATGGCTTTTAATTTTGTTGACATAAATTTAAGTCTTTCGGTCTTTATTTTGTCATTGATAAGTGCTGCTTTTACAAATGAAAAAGCTTAAGAGTGTTCTGTTTCTGTCATTGAGTATAATTTTTTTCCCAAAAAGAATGCATCTCACAGTAAACTAAGTCATATAAATTGTGTTCTGTAGTGCATAAGTATTGTGATATTATTCATGCTAATTTTTAACTAGTTCTTACACTTCCTTTTTTTTATGATGTTTGGGGCACTGTTGATTATTTATTATCCTTTAATCTGTGTGTAATCTGGGGAAGTATGCATAGACATATTGAATGTGCAATCCCTTAGTTCTTAAACAAACAAGAATGAGTTACAAATAGCTAATTATTCAAGCATGAATCATATTGTCAAGTACTATGATAGTTCTTGTTCTTCCCCAATGAGATTAATGAATTTATGACATACATAAAAGAGGTTTACATGAGATCTCTAATACAAGTACACAATCTCATACCCGAAAGCTTTGGGGCCATGTATGTTCTAGAATTCAGAATTTTTCAGATTTTAAAAAAGTAATACAGACCAGAAATGGTAGCTCACGCCTGTAATCCCAGCATTTTGAGAGGCCAAAGTGGGAGGCCTGCTTGAGCCCAGAAGTTTGAGACCAGCCTAGGCAACATAGGGAGACTCGTCTCCACAAAAAAAATAATAAAATAAAATTTAAAAAGTAGCCCGGTGTGATGGCATGCACCTGTAGTCCTAGCACTCAGGAGGCTGAGTCAGGAGGATCACCTGAGCCCAGAAGGTCAAGTCTTTGGTGAGCCATGATCACGCCACTCCACTCCATGCCACTACACTCTGAGTAACAGAGTAAGACCCCAACTCAAAAAAAAATTAATTATGTATATGTATCATATGTTAGCACTCCAGCAGCATCTTGGGCATTAATATTTTGGCAGCAAAAGATAGAAACATTCTAAGTGAGATAAATAATTATTATAATATAAATAGCTTTACCTCTGGTCATGTCAGAGTTTACCACCAAATGAGTCATGTATTTTAGAGCTGTTAACAGTTTTGAAATAGAGACTTTATCAAATGTTTAAATTAATTTATTTTTAATATTTTAGTTAAATTACTATTTTTATCTATTAAGGAGAAACAAAAGTAATACTCATTGTAGGAAGTAAAAAAATCACAGATAAGCAAAAGGAGGGGGGAAATCTTTGCAATCCCTAGTTACTATCAAAGAAAATCTTTAAATTTTCGTATTTAATATGCCTCAAAAGAAAAATTATTGTAATTATTTACAATCTTTTGATTTAATGGTAGCTCATCACAGATACTTTGAACAACTCTCCTTTTGCTGCCCTGTGAGGGTCAAAATGAAATAAATATATTAAGCTTTTCCTTTCACTTTTTCTTAAAAGGAGTTGACATTATCATACATACAATTACACTTTGAGAGTAACATTTTTGTCCATGTTTTTTTACTTGATCTTGTAAATGTTCATTTCTAAGCATACATTTTTTTCATTTCTGCTGTTACATTGGTTGATAAGATAAGTTTTTTTTTTTTTTGAGTTGGAGTCTCACTTTGTTGCCCAGGCTGGAGTGCAATGGCACGCTCATGGCTACCACAGCCTCAACCTGCTGGGTTTAGATGATCCTTCTGCCTCAGCCTTCCAAGTAGCCAGAACTACAGGCACGTGCGACCATGTACGACTAACTTTTTGATTTATTGTAGAGATGAGGTCTCGCCAAGTTGCCCAGGCGGGTCTCGAACCCATGGGCTCAGGCAATCCATTCACCTCGGCCTCCCAAAGGGCTGGGGTTACAGGCTGAGCCACCGAACCCGGCCTGATAAGATAGTTTTTGTACTTTCATACTTCAGTTTGTTTGCCAAATTTTCCATTAGCATAAGCAATGTTTCTTCTTCATTGATGTAATGTATGGCTTGAACAGTGCCTGGCATGTAGTAAGTACTCAGTAAATATTTGGTGAAGGTATTAATTTCTTTTACCTTCTCAGGAAGATGATTTTGCCTTCTTGGGATGTTCATTTTCATGCATTTTACCTAGAAGCAACTATTGGGAAAATAGGATATTTTCTGATGTTAATGCTACAGTACAATTGTTGTTGAAATTGGATGGTAAGATATGATTAGTCTCTCAGGTCCTGGTTTTAATATGACTATACCATATTCTGGTAATGATTCTCTCTTAGGTCCAGAATGAAACTATTATAGATTCTCCTTCATAGCCTTAAATTTCCATGATGACGTACCACATAGATACAAATGTGTGCTATTTTGTTTCTCTGTATCCTTCTGAATGCTGTGAGCAAAATTGAACCTGGCAGCATCTTTTAAATACATTATTTTGGCTATTCATTTGTAACAGCTTTCCAAACTTCTTGTTTAAATTGATGACTAAAAACTGTAACAGCCAAAAGTGGCCACTTACATATCAGGCATAGGATGAGGCACTTTGCATTTTCTTTAATGCTGTCACCAAAACCCTGAAAGTAAACTGGTCCTATTTACAAAAAGAAGCTAAAGCCAAAAGAAGTAGTTTGTCAGGGACCACAAAGCTAGTAGATTGTAAACTGAGTCTGACTGATTCTAAGGTATGCTTTCTCTCTCATGCTGCCCCTGAAGCAGCAACTCACATGCTTTGGCGATAGTAACCTGCAGTAAGTAGTTCAATTTCTGTTACAGTTCAGGACAGGCACAAATGTATAAGTGAAACAATATCTTCCCTTTTCTTACTATGTTTTATTTATTTATTTTTTAATGTTGACTATGACACACCAAAATTGGTTTAGACCTATAGTTTGAAGAACACTTCATTAAAGGATAGCATGTTTTGATTAGCTTATTTATTGGTAGATCTGTTTCAGGGTAATATAATTTTTAATGATTATCTCAGAGTAAGCACCTTTGTCTTCTGTGGTGTTGAATAGAATTTTTCTTATCTTCACTGATACAAAGTCAAAGTGGCAAGATGGGTGAACTGAATCCAGTTTCTAATGGATATGTTCACATCAACACTACTACCTTTTAAATTTCCCTGAGTAGACTAGATTTAGATGTTAATTTTATAAAGGCCTATGTTTATTCATTCAATCTAACAAGATTCACGGATTCTACAGGTTTATTAAGTATATGAAGGCACTAGAGTATTATTTCTTTGGATTTGTTGTCCTCTTGAGGACAAGTTATGGTACATAAGTGAACGAGAATGAAGAAATGCCTCCTGATACTATAGAGCTGTCCCTAGTATTGTTCTATTTTTTTTTTTGTTTGTTTGTTTGAGTTGGAGTCTCACTCTGTCGCCTAGACTGGAGTGCAGTGGCCGCTCCCGGCCACCGCAGCCTTGACCTGCTGGGCTCCGGCGATCCTTCCGCCTCAGCCTTCCGAGTAGCCGGAATTACAGGCGCGTGCTACCACACCCAGCTAATTTTTTTGATTTATTGTAGAGATGAGGTTTCGCCTGCCCAGGCGGGTCTCAAACCCGCGGGCTCAGGCAATCCACTCACCTCAGCCTCCCAAGGCGCGGGATTACAGGCTGAGCCACCCAGCCCGGCTGTTCTAACTTTTTACAAAAGTGAGATAATTTCTGTGTCATTACAATTATTTTCATGTCTGGGGCTCTTACATTCTTTTCCCAATTTGTG
>CAUYQG010263598.1:0-12373 GCA_963574415.1 Tarsius wallacei
TGGCTAAGCCTGTAATCCCAGCACTCTGGGAGGTCGAGGCGAGTGGATTGAGCCTGAGGGTTCGAGACCAGCCCAGGCAACTTGGCGAGACCTTGTCTCTACAATAAACCAAAAAAATTATCCGGGCGTGGTATCGTGCGCCTGTAGTTCCAGCTACTTGGAAGGCTGAGGCAGGAGGATCACCGGAGCCCAGCAGGTCGACGCTGAGGTGGCCCCGAGTGTGTCACTGCACTCCAGCCTGGGTGACAGAGCGAGACTCCGACTCAAAAAAAAAAAATTATAGCTTAGGTTTCCTGATTACTTGTTTAAAACTCTGTTTTCTGGCCAGGTGTGATGGCTCATGCCTGTAGTACCAGCACTTTGGGAGCCTGAGATGAGAGAATTGCTTGAGCACAGGAGTTAGAGACCAGCCTGGGCAACATAGTGAGAGCTCACCTCTACAAAAAATCCAAACAGGCCGGGCTCGGTGGCTCAGTCTGTAATCCCAGCACTTTGGGAGGCCAAGGCAAGTGGACTGCCTGAACCCACAGGTTCGAGACCCGACTGGGCAACTTGGCGAGACCTCATCTCAACACTACATCAAAAATTAGCTGGGCATGGTAGCACATGCCTGTAGTTCCGGCTACTTGGAAGGCTGAGGTGGAAGGATCGCTGGTTGAGGCTGCGGTGGCCAGGAGTGTGTCACTGCACTCCAGTCTGGGCGACAGAGTGAGACTCCAACTCAAAAAAAAAAAAATCCAAACATTAGTCAGGTGTGGTGGCACGTGTCTGTAGTCCCAGCTACTCAGGAGGCTGAGCCCCGGTCAAGGCTGTGGTGAGCTGTGATCGTGTCCTTACACCCCAGCCTGGGTGACAGAGTGAGACCCTGACTCCAAAAAACAAAAGAACACAAAACTCTTTCTGAAATCATCCATTGTAGCAAGATCTTCCTAAACAAAATCCCTGTGCTCGTTCCCTTGTTTTTTTGAAAAGTAGGCAACTTCTGGTTACCCTTGTAAAGGCTTTCTCCCCCAAAATCACTCTCAAGCAAGTGTTCTCCATCTGCTCTTCTCCGTCACATCTGGCCATCACACGTGGGCCAAATTCCCATCTCCATTCAGTTGCCCTCCTGTGAGGCCTGGGTCAGTAGCCACAACACCTGAACGCCACTCCATTCTGCATTGAAGGCAGAGTTTAATGTCATTCTCTCATCCCCCCTCCCTTTCACTTTCTACCCCATTCCCATTCCAAGTAGCCCTGTCAATGGCTCTTTCTTTTAGAGCCATTGAAGGCTGGGAGCGAGCTGTTTCCCAGCCCCTCAGCCTAGTGATGCAAAGACCCTGTTGGGGAGCAGGGAAGCAGAAAGACAAGGGGGAGAAAGGGTTTTATCCATGCCTGACAGAGCTGGGGGCTTTGCTCCCAGAGAGAGGGCTTCTTTCTCCGTCAGCAGAACAGAGGCACAGAAGCAGTGTTCCTATAGAATACATTCAGATGAAAGAAAAACTTCGGCGAGGGAGAGTCAATTTTCCTGTAATTAGCAGAGTGTCTTTCAGAGTGGTTTTCTAGCCACAAAGTCCCTGCACTAGGGGGACCAACACACCCTCCATAAACATTTATTGGGGCCAGAAGTCCTGAGGGCTACCTCCCCCCTCAATCAAACCACGAGAAAACAAAAGAAACAAAACCTAGACATTCAACCACATCCCCTGTTTTCCTCCTTCTGATACACATGTGACAATTTTCTTTATTGTTCCTGGAAAATTGACAGTCCTTTCTCTCTTGCAGTCTCAATGACCAGACTGGATGACCTCTAAGGTCCTTTGTCAATCTGAGATTTTAAGAATCTTCTCATTCCCATGACCACTACCCCCAGTCATCAACATGACCTAAAGAAACTAGGGGGAGTCTCATAACTCTCCATTATTCACTCTGTCAATCATTTCTTTCCCATTGTCAACTCTTTATTCCCAGTCCTCTCTGCACCACCACCCTTCTTCTTGTGGGGGATTTATTACGAGGATGTCAATTCACTTTAATTTCCATCTGAGTAAAATATTGGGGGGAAAAAATTTGCCACTAAAAAAATGGTTTCAAACTCCATCCAACTCACAGATTTTGTGCATTATAGTTTATACTGTGACCTCTTCTCACTAACGACCAAGGGTTAATTTTTTCTTTTTTTTGAGTTGGAGTCTCACTCCGTCACCCAGGCTGGAGTGCAGTGGCACATTCACGGCCACCCAAGCATTGACCGGTTGGGCTCAGGCAATTCTTCCAAATCAGCCTTTCAAGGAGCTGGAACTATAGGCATGTGGCACCGTCTGCCTAATTTTTTGATTGATTGTAGAGACGAGGTCTCACCAAGTTGCCCAGGCTGGTCTTGAAGCCCTGGGCTCAGGCAATCCTCTCACCTCGGCCTCCCAAAGTGCTGGGATTATAGGCATGAGCCACTGTGCCCAACCAACCCAGGAATCTTTGGAGGAAGATCATTCGGTCCCATACCATAAAGGGATGCCTTACACAGATCAGGAAAAAGCTCTTCACAGTGTGGAACAGTCCGAAGCATCTCTAGCTCCTGCTCACCAGGGAAGACCCAGAGAAGGCAGACTCCTTGCTATAGAAAGGAGGATTTGGGGTAGACACCTGGAGCCTGCACTGCAAGGGAAACTTGGGGATGAGTAACCAGGGAGATGACAGCCATAGCTTAGGTGGAATACAGTTGTGCCCAGGGGCACAGGTTGGGGAATACGGGCTTAGGAAGCCTGGGAGGCTGGAAAGCTCTGGTGTGGGCTGCGCAGGCTCTGGCATCCTGTCTAGGGCCTCTCCCAGGGGATGTGCTACTCCGGATCCTAGCCCTGGCTTATCCCTCCTGAAGGGAATTAATAAAGTGGAAAGAAACTTGGCTCTTGCCGAAAGCCCCTGGCAGTTGAGCAAATGCTATTGTCTTTGCTCCGTCCAGTGCCCTGGATTGGAGTCTGTTTTGTTCCCAACCCAAATTAGTCCCTTTTGTTGCCAGTCTCTTCCCAGCTGCAGCTTGGCATAGTGCCATCCTCCACTCCCAGCCTCAGGCTGTGAGTGTATGAGCTGTCTGGAAGAGTCCAGCTGGCTGGTGGCTTTACCAGGGTGGGGGCTTTGGCAGGGTGTGTTGGAAAGGGTCCTCCTTCAAGGAGAGGCAGATGAGGCAGGGAGTGCAGACCTAGGGCCGCTGTAAAGGACTTCAGGAAATGGGAGGAGGCTGGTGGGGCCTTGAGGAAAAAAGATGGAGGGAGGGGAGGGGATGGGACAGGTCACTGCTCTAGTTTTTGTTTATGCCTTCTGACTCCAACCTCAGAGGATGTGAAAACCCCTGCAGTACTGGACTATAGGATGATGTCTCATTGTATCCTGGCATGGAACCAGTGTCTTGCTTATGTCCTAACCTAATATTCAAAATTCTTGGACTCCTTTGGCCCCTGTGAGGTGGATCTGAGTGTGCCAGGTGGTAGTAGTAGTTCTTTTGGACAATGGCAGAACTGGGCTGGCTGCAGTGGGACAGGTGCCTGCTACACTGCACAGAAGACAAAGACGTACACCCAGAGGGTATGTGTTCCATGCCCCAGACTTGGCACAGTGCCCTTCCTCAGTGGGCAGATCTTGCTTGTGGGTGTCCACTGCACACTTTGCCCCTGCTGGCTTGAGAGCCCATTCGGCCCAGTCCTGAGCCTCCTATCTCCCCACTGAGACAGCATGAGCTTGCAGGTAGAAAAGGCATCAGGAGACAAGTATGGCACCCACAGGCAGAGCTCTTTCTGAAAGATGTGCAGTTGCTTTTAGTGGCCTTGTTACCCTTTCTGAACCTCCTTTGCTGATTCAGGCCTCTCTTGTCTTCCTTCATTTCATCAAAACAAAGTATAAATATCTACTAAGGATCAAACTTTATAAATATATATTTCCTGGGGATTAAATTTTATTAATAATAGAAATAATAAGAATAGTAATGGTCATGATTTACTGAAGGCTTACTATATGCTAGGGACTATATAAAATCTTCATCCTACTTTATTCCTATCAGAAATGGAGAAACATAGAGAAGTTATACAGCTTGTCCAAGGTCAGTTAGCTAGTGGAATCTGGATTTAAATTCAGGTCTGAGCCGGGCTCGGTGGCCCAGCCTGTAATCTCGTGCTTTGGGAGGCCGAGGTGAGTGAATTGCCTGAGCCTACGGGTTCGAGACCCGCCTGGGCAACTTGGCGAGACCTCATCTCTACAATGAATAAAAAATTAGCCGGGTGTGGTAGCGCACGCCTGTAGTTCCAGCTACTTGGAAGGCTGAGGCGGAAGGATCGCCAGAGCCCAGCAGGTTGAGGCTGCAGTGGCCGGGAGCGGCCATTGCACTCCAGTCTGGGTGACTGAGTGAGACTCCAACTCAAAAAATAAATAACTAAATAAATAAATAAATAAATTCAGGTCTGACTTCAAAGTCCTTGCTATTAACCACTCATGTTATATCCTGAAAAAAGGAATGAAATTCTAAGTTGAAAATGTCCACAACTTCTTTCATAGCACCAACCACACTCACTATATGATAATTGCCAAAAATGTCTGTCTTTCTCTTTCAATAAAGTGAAGGCCCCTCAAGGGTAATAATATGTCAGGCCTACTATTTCATAATAACCCTGTAAGAAAGGCAATAGTATCAGCTCCATTTTACAGCTGAGGAAACAGAGGCTTAGAGAGTTGAGTCATTCGCCCATGTCATATAGTTGGTGAGTGGTGAACTGAAGAGTGAAGCTGGGTGGTCTCATTCTAGCACCCAAGTGCTTAACTGAAGCACTGCACTGCCTCTCAAATTATGGAAGAAATGAATGGACTGGCAGGGTTGGGTAGGGGACATTTCTTGTACTCCTAAAGTTACAACTCAAGAGCCAATGTTGGCCCAATGGGAAGAGAAGCAGAAAGGTGGGCCCTCATTCTCCATCTTTTATTTATTATCATTCTCCATCTTTTATTTATTATCTATCTACATATCTATCTATCTATCTATCTATCTATCTATCTATCTATCTATCTGTCTATCGAGTCAGAGTCTCACTCTGTTGCCCAGGCTGGAGTGCAGTGGCATGATCACAACTCACCACAGCCTTGACTCTCTAGGCTCAAGTGATCCTTCCACTCCAGCCTCCCTCCTGAGTAGCTGGAACTACAGGCGTGCACCACTACGCCCAGCTTATTTTTACATAGTGTAGAGATGAGGTTTCGCCAAGTTTCCCAGGCTGGTCTCAAACCCCTGGGCTCAGGCAAATCTCTTGCTTCCGTCTCCTGGAGTGCTGGGATTACAGGAGTGAGCCACTACACCTGACCTTTTTTTTTAATTTAAATTTTTCAAGGTCTATATTCGGGGAAAAAACCATTCCCCTTTAATGCAAAGAGGGAGGAGAGGAGTAGTGAAGAGAGGAGAAGAATACGTGGCAAAAGTTTGGGCTTGGAAGGCTGAGGCAATTCATTAAATTGCATTATAAAGTAGTTCTAAAAAGACATATACATGATGTTATTTAAGTAGTTTCTCAGCTGTGAGACAGAAATTTACCAGAGGAAGTTCACATACCATTTTGGAGAGGAAATTTACCCCCTATCCCTGATGGCATGAAGGGTCTGGACGTGCGGGACAGCTGCAGGACACTGATCACTCGGTGACATTTTGGAAGCTATATGACCTTCTCTCCTCAAAATGTCGCTTTCCAGAGGAGACCTAATTGGCCAGCCCCTCTGTCTTACTTTGGCCACTGTTTGTCCTTGATAACCAAAAGCTTTCTCTCCACAGCCCCTCTTCGTCACCAGCCCACCCTCCTTCCCCTCCCATCTCTCCCCTGAGAACTCATCTCCCCCATTCTATGGTCCAGCCCCAACACACTCTTCCTACTCACCTGGATGTTCCTCTTGATGATGTCCCTGGTCAGCTGTACCTTGCCTGTGCTGGGGTCCACCCCTGCCAATGGCACCATGACCTCACCGATGACATCATCCCGGGAGAAGCGGTCAAAGCTGAGAACGAGGAAGTGCAGCACCAGGTCCTGCAGCTGGCTGTATGGGATGCCATAGAAGGTGAAGGTCTCGTCAAACACAGGGTCCAGTGTCTTCCGCAGCACTCTGGTCTTCACCCGATGCCGCTTGTCAGGAAGGATGGTCATTTTGATGTAGGGGTCAGATCCCTGGGTCTGGTCATCCATCACTGGCAGCCCATGGGCCTCCTGGATCGTGACCACCAGGGCTTTTTTCGGGAAGTTATAGTCCACCGAGAAGGTGAGGGATCCTAGCATGACGTCCTCCTCTGGAGATGATGGAGAGGTGGTTTTGCTCTCCCCAGGGGTCAGGCTTGTAATGGGGCTCCTCAGTTCTTCCCCATAGTCCGTTTTGATGGGTAATTGGTCTATACAAGATCCGGAACTAGGTACCCTGGGACCCTTGTCTCGATTCAGCAGGCCAGCCTCTGCTGCATCCACCAACAGGTTCCCACGCCCACCTTCCCTCCCAGGGCCATCTTTGTCTCTCCGCACCTTGATGATTTTCTTCTTGTTGCTGAGGGTCTCTGGGTATATGCTGATGCCTTTGAGCATGTGAATAAACTTGTATGGTGGGGTCTTGTGCTTCTTCTCTGCCTGCTGGTGGCAGCATGACCAGACAAAGACGGTCACCGAGACACACACCACCAGCACAGAGGCCCCGATGAGGCCGGCCACCACCGGTGACACATCTGAAGGTGGAGACCAGAGATGCGTCAAGGCAGGTCGATTTAGCTCCTGTCCAGAGCTTCCCTGCTCAGTGCCTCTGCTGGAGCCAAGCTAACCTGCAATCTAGCCTCCGGAGCAAAACATGCTCATCTGGGCTTAGAGACTCTCCCTTCTCTTAGAGACACTGTCTCCCATCCTCCCAACTAATCCGTGACTTTCCCTTCCCACCAAACCTGGGTTAAACATTTGTGTTCTCTAGAAGGACTTCTCTGAAGCACCCCACCTGACTCCATGTTCTGTCTCAGCACTCATAGATTTGTTTTGTTCATATTGATTTGGGTTTCCCATAAAGCTGTTCGGTAAGTGTCCTAAGGTCACCTTTTTCAAGGGAATGCAGGCACCTCAGCTGTTACACAAGACTCAGTGTCTTTGGTTTCAGGAGGATGCTCCACAGCATCCCATGCAGGATCTGCAGTGACTGACTCACTAGCTGTCAGGGCAGCGTGGAAGGATGTGGACTTGACTGAGATGTACTTGGAAGGGTGCTCAGGGTGGTAAAGATGGATGGGTGGTAACAAGAACTCTGGCCCGTGTACTTTTTTTTTTTTGAGTTAGAGTCTCACTCTGTCGCCCAGACAGAAGTGCAGTGGCATGCTCCCGGCCACCGCAGCCTCGACATGCTGGGCTCAGGCGATCCTCCCACTTCAGCCTTCCAAGTAGCTGGAAGGTGTACGCTACCACACTGGGCTAATTTTTTATTTATTGTAGAGACGAGGTCTCGCCAAGTTGCCTGGGCAGGTCTCACACCCGCGGGCTCAGACAATCCACTCGCCTCGGCCCCCCAAAGTGCTGGGATTACAGGCTGAGCCACTGAGCCCAGCCTGGCCCATGTACTTTTAAAATACATTCCAAAATTTCAGCTCCCCCAGGAGCTGAAATAAAAGTGTTCCCTCAGGATGAATCCATTGCAGGGAAAGATATAGACATTGATACCTACATATATTCTAAATATAAAGAAATAGGAACTGTGGAAAATGCCAGAATTTTGCTCAAGTGTAGTTTTCTCTGACTACCCTATTTAAAAGTGCAAACTTCTCCATCTTTGACACCTATTCTTTCTAGTCCTTATTTTTCTTCATATGCTATGTCATTCTCTCTCTCACACACATGCCCATACATATACAAACAAATATACACACACATACCCCCTACACATAATGTTACTATTATTTATCTTCACTAGAATGTCTAGTCTCGTGAGGACAGAAATTTTTGCATGTTTTGTTGATTGCTGCATCCTCAGCACTCAAAACACACAGCAGGCACTTAACATATATTTGTTGAATGAACAAATAACTAAAGAGAAATAAATTTTTTTCTTTTCCCTTACCCTAGTCTTGCCTTTTCTCATGAAAGTAGAACCTCTGCCTTAGATAATTAGGTTTGGACTTTTCTTCTTCCTTAAGTTCATTGAGGTCAAATTGGGTATAGGCCTTAGAGGTCTAGATAAGGCCTGTAGTTTTCCATCTTTCTGTTTAGGGGAAGTTTTGGAAGGCAGGTAAAACTAAGGAAATAAATGCTATTCCAGCACAGTCTAGATTCTTCTTGGAACACCCTTGCATTAGGCATCTGTACAACTCACTGCCTCACAGCAGGACTCGAATCTCACGTCATCAGAGAAGCATTTCCTGTTTCCCCTAAGAGAGAGAATGTCCCCATCACCCTTCTTCGTCTTCATAGCACCTATTACCCTGCCATATATATATTTGTCTTTGTTCACTCATTAGATAAGCTCAGGGAGAACAGTGACTTTCTGTTTTGTTCACTGCTGTTTTCCCAGGTCCTAGAACCATGTGGCACATAGTAAGAGCTCGGTGAACAAATGAGTTAGTGAATTCAAAAATGCCTCTACAGATTAGAAAAACAGGATGAGGTCAAGATGATTATGCATATCAGGGATAAATGTAAGTTTCTACTTGGACTTAAAAACCTATTTAAAGACAATCACCTCACTTGACAAGTTTAGGCAAAAATGCCTTAATTTAGATGACCACAAGTTTAAAGTGGTTAAATTAGGTTAATGTCTACTTACACTATGAGCATAATGTCCAGATCCCACAAGAGGTAGGTATAATTTCATCTGCACTGCTCATAACACGTGTAATATTCTATATGACACTGACAATAATAAAAGCTGCTATTTTTGTGTATACATTTATGATGTCCCTGCCAGGCATTGTGCTAAAGCTTACTCTCTGAATCAAAGAGCCCATTGACTAGGTATCATTAATATCCCCACTTTATAACTGAGGAACCTAGGAGCTCAAATCTGCCAAAGGCACCTTCTAGCACATGGCAGTGATGGCTATAAGCTCTGATCTGCCTGACACCAGAAACCATACTCTACATATGGATAGTCAGGATAGTTGGGGGTGTCTAGGAACAAAACCATCTTTAATTATAAGTATTTTAGGCCTGGGTGCAGTGGCTTATGCCTGTAATCAATCCCAGCACTTTGAGAGGCCAAGGCAGGAGAATCACGGGAGCCCAGGAGTTCAAGACCAGCCTGGGTAACAAAGTCTCTACAAACAAACAAGCCTCAAAAAAATTAGCTGGGTGTAGCTTGAGACCAAGAGGTTAGCTATGATTGCATCACTGCACTCCAGCCTGGGTGACAGAGGGAGACAGTCTCTGAAAAACAAATAAATATATAAATGCCTATAAACTGCAACATGTCGTTAACTCCTCCTTTGCTCTTTGGCATCTCGACGACATTGACTGTCATCTTTGCAGGGTGAAGTGAGGAAGGTACATCCTCCGGACATCTTACCCCAACCTGGGCAAAGATAGGTTAGGCAATTCCCAGGGAGAGGCAGGAACTCCAGCCCAGAGAGGGGCAGTTTCCTGCCCAGGGTCACACAGCCCTGGGCGCCAAGAGTCCTGAATCTCTGCCTCCCTCAGTTCCAACGTGCGTGCGTGAGGTTCCAACCCCAGCCCCAGGGTTGACCCCTGGCTGCCTCCTCTTTCCGACTTCTCAGGAAAAAAAAAACCCACCACAACAACAAAAACCCACAAACCAGGAAGCATCCATCATGTGCTGTCCAGCCCAGGCCGGAGGGGCAGGGGTCAGCAGGGCAGTGACCTCAAGGTCTCCGTGGGGACCGGGATCTGGTGGGGCTGGGGGTGACAGGCCTGGAAATCTTCCCACCCTTAGATTTCCCTGCATTGACCCCAGAGGGCATCAACCCAGGATGCCGCCGGCCCTGCCCCCAACCTCCTTC
The DNA here is from genome assembly GCA_963574415.1 of Tarsius wallacei. Lineage (NCBI taxonomy): Eukaryota > Metazoa > Chordata > Mammalia > Primates > Tarsiidae > Tarsius > Tarsius wallacei. The sequence goes on from CAUYQG010263598.1 coordinate 9,968, forward strand.
CTCTCTTGACGCGGCTTCCCGCCTGAGGATGGATGGGGATGACGTGCCAAGACAGAATCATCGGGCCCAGAAAAGGATGGACACTCTGGGATGGAGAACGAGGGACCCTGGCTCAGAGTGGCCAAGGCCTGCCTCAGAGCCACACAGCCTGGAGCCTTGGCGTAAGTGGGCCGGCCACAGCTCCTGGCCGGTGCAGCCTCCTCAACCTCCAGTGCCCTGCCCTGCCCAAGAGCTGGAGCCCAGCCCGGCCTTGGGCGTGTGAGAAGCCCTTGGCCCCGGGCCCTGCCCCCGGTCCTTCCTCCCCCCCCACACTTGGGACTCAGCCCTTCCTTGTGTTAAATAGAAACCTCTTTATTCTAAGTATCGAACATTCCTTAATACGTTGGACTTGGGCCAGACCTTGAGGTGAGGGGAAAGGGGGAGGCACTGGGATATTTCTGTAGAGCCTTCCAGAACACCACCCACCATGCTGCGCTATGGCAGTGGGGGTGGGTGGGGGGAAGACGGGCTGTGCAGCCTTGGGAAAGTCCTTGCTCCTCAGGCCTCAGTTTCCCTTCTGTACAGGTCGTTTGGGGTTGAGTGAGAAGATCTCTGGGTCTGCGGTCCCAGGCGGGGAGTCAGGAGGTTGCCGTATTGGAGGACGGCTTGTCAGCAGCAGAGATGGGGGACGCTGAGGCGGGAAAAGCCTCAGCGCTGGGCCCGGGGCCTCGCTAGAGAAGGAGGCTGGGGCCGGGGCAGGCAGGCCACACTGGGCCTGGCCAGCCGGGCGAGGGGGAGGCGGCCCAGGAGGAGAGGGAGACCGAGGCAGAAAGATGGGCGGGGCACGGGGATGTCTGCAAAGAAGGCACGGTCCCGAGGGGGTGATGGGGCTTCCCCCTCAGACAGCTCCAGGTCCCGGGCCACGGCCAGGATCTCCTGGCGGGCGGCCGTGTTTCGCAGGCCACGGATATCGAGGAGGGCCGCCACGTGCTTCCGCCTGGGGGGAGGAAAAGAAAGGTGAGTGGGGGTTCCCGGCCCCTGCACCATCCTGACCCCCACCTGCCCCAGAACCCGCCTTAGCTCTGGAGCCTTGTGGCCCTTCCAGGTCCTCCCTTCCAATCCGCTCCCCCATCCAGGCCTCACCTCCCAGCTCTCTCCAGATCGTCGCCTTCATCGGTCTCCAGATCCTCCCCCAGACAAGCGGTTCCAGAACCCTCACCTCCAAACCCAGCCTTGGAATTTTCCTTTTCACCTCATGCCTAGCTCCTGATGAAAATCAACCTTCAATCTTCACCCCCTAGTAGCTTAAATGTCTCCTAAATTTAATTTCCTTCTCTCTTGTTTTTTGTTGAGTCGGAGTCTCACTGTCACCCAGTGCAGTGACAGGCTCATGGTCACCGCGACCTTGACCTGCTGGGCTCAGGTGATCCTCCTGCCTCAGCCTTCCAAGTAATGGGAACCACAGGTGTGCGCCACCACACCCGGCTAATTTTTTGATTTCCTGTAGAGACGAGGTCTCGCCAAGTTTCCCGGGCTGGTCTCGAATCCCTGGGCTCAGGCAATCCTCTCATTTCCGTCTCCCAAAGTGCTGGGATTACAGGTGTGAGCCACCGGGCCCAGTATCTCCTACATTTCCATCCTGGTGCCCTCACGCCTGTTGAAACTCTGGGCCTGACAGTGATCCCTTCACGTCACCTTCCTTTTCTTCCCAAACAGCCCTACAGTCATCACTGAGATCTAGTCCAGAAGTGTTCACCCACATTCCCATCTTAACTCTCACCTCCCACAAGGCCCAGTGTGGAAGCTTCCCCCCCACCAAAATTCCAGAGCCTTCATCTAGAATTCAAGACTTCTCAGCCTAGATCCCATTCTAGAATTCTCCTCCCCAAATCGGCCCTGGAACACTCACTTCACCCCACCCCATTCCTAGAATCATGTTCCCCCAGAATTCCTCCCCAAGATGAAAATTCACCTAGGGAGACCCTCACTCCAACCAGAAGCTGTCACAACTCAAACCAGCTCTACTCAGCAACCCTCGCCCCTAAATCCAACACACTAGGACCCTCACTTTCACCCCCATGTCAGCTCCAGATCCCTGACCCACAATTCCACTCCAGAAGCACCACCACATTGCAACTCGAGATTTTGAACTCAGTGTTCATTTCAAGAACATTCATTTCAAACAGAGCTCTGGGGCCTTCACCTCCTCACGACCACCCTCCTCCCAGCTCAGTGTCTTCATCTGCCCGTGGGTTTGGAATCCTCACGGCTCAAAACACTCGTGCCACGTGTGGCTCAAGGACCTTCCAGCTCAGCCTAGCTCCAAAACACAGCTCCCAAACCCAGCCCAGCCAGAGAACTCCTCAGGCTTTAGTGTAGATTCAAGTTCTGTTTTTGTTTTGTTCTTGGGTTGGAGTCTCACTCTGT
>CAUYQG010263606.1:0-12080 GCA_963574415.1 Tarsius wallacei
ACCTCAAATTCTGGCCGGGCTCAGTGGCTCAGCCTGTAATCCCAGCACTTTGGGAGGCCGAGGTAAGTGGATTGCCTGAGCCCTCAGGTTCGAGACCCGACCGGGCAACTTGCCGAGACCTCGTCTCTACAATAAATCAAAAACTATCACGGTGTGGTAGCGCACCTCTAGTTCCGGCTACTTAGACGGCTGAGTCAGAAGGATCACCTGAGTCCACCAGGTTGGGGCTGCGTTGGCCGGGAGCATGCCACTGCACTCCAGTCTGGGTGACAGAGTGAGACTCTGACTCAAAAAAATAAAATAAAATAAATAAAAAACCTACAATAACAGTAGATTACATACCATACCCAAACTGAAGAGTATATGACAATAATTATTTGGATTTTGCTTATTTATCTGTCGCTTAGCTAAGAAAAAAGGCAAATCAGTTTGAGTTTGAATAGGACAATTTAATATCATGTATTTTCATCCAGAAACTCAAATGATATAAGAATATTTACTCAGAAGTTTGTCATATGGTGGAATAAGAAAGTCACTAGAAGATCAAGCAGAGACACAGGATTCCTACTGAAGTTTAAGCTGAAATACTAAAAACTGTCACTTTCACACAGATTATATTGGCTAAAGAAAGTAACATAGCAAGCCTAGTGACAATGAATAAGAAAGTTTACTCCATCTGCAGGCCAGCGTGGAGGTACTGTGAAGTATCCAAGGACAAGGATTCAGAGATGATAAAGAATCATAAAATAAATGCCATCTACTGTGGTCCACAGTTATGATTATTCTCATGCCTACTTCACTCAAAATATACTCAAATCCATCAATCATCCTTCTCACAAAGTGTTATCCAACCAATGTATAATGCTTCAAGTCCAGAATATTGTGATCTATATCAGGCATTTATGAGGTTTCACAATATAATTAGGAACCAAAAAGACAACTTTTCTGTTCCCTACACACCCAAAAGGCAATTTTGTAACAGGACTAGGATAGCTGTAATAAACATCTAATTTGCAAGTGGTACAAAAGAGAGACGTAGCAGTCATTAATTAGTAGCAATTATTAAATCTTGCTGGGAAAATATTTCCTGGTCCCCTAATCTATAGATGAAGAATAGACTTAGTTTTGCTCTTTGTGAGTGGCTCCCCAATTCACCACCTTCTCATAAATATTATCTTTACTAATCCTGCCTTTTTCATCATTCCCCTTGCCTTATATGAAGAAGTCTTTTGCTTGACAGTTGGCAAAATTCAGTTTGCCTAATGCTTTCTCATAAAAAGATGGGGCTCCAGAGATCTTTTTAGATTTTGAACAGTTACATTTATTAAAATTTTTTCACTCAGGTAGTGCCAAAATAAAAATGTTTTATTATTTATTACTATTGACTGCCTGAGATTCCAATTAACTCCATGGGCCAAAGCCATAGGCACAATTCTTGCCAAGATGTCTTATTCTCTAGATTCATTTGTATATATTTGGGGTACATAATGATTATGCGTGACCATGTTTTTATATTTATAGAAACTGTTTATTATGGCAAAACGTTCTTCCAAACACCACCCACATTTTCTCAGAGGTATTAGCAAAAAGGTTTATAGCCAACATTTAATTTAGTGTTTACCCATTTACCCTGAGACCATCTCTTAGTAATAGAGTCATAGATTTCCTCCACCTTAAGGTTGTCAGAACACTGATCTCATGAGAAACAGATTAACTTTCCAGTGTAGGTGTTGAGCAATATTTATTCCTTTTAAATTTTATTTACAAATGGACTATTTTTTTTGTCCTTACCTCATCTGTTTCTTGTAGTTCCTTGTCAAATGCAGCTAGCAACAGTCAAATCATATGTTTAATATTCTGCCTTAAAATCTCACCCCACATGACAAATTAATTAAATGCATTTTCTGCCTTCTGGGTTATCACAGGTGACAGTTTTACCAAATATTTGACACTACATAATAAAGATATTGCATATTCCAGCCATTTATCACAATTTCTGCATAATATACACTTTTCCAAATTCTAAGATTAGATTTTTTTTTTGATTGTTGCCTCCTGGTCCAAAAGTAACAGCTCCATATTTTAGATTAAAAAATAATTGATTGTAGCTTCACATAACTTCTAGGTATCAATTTTTGCTCAGATAATGTGCTACAGTAATATTGGTCAACTAACAACTTAAGATAATCATTATTTATGTCCCTCATTCCTCTGTTCTTCAACTCTGTTTTAGATAACCTTCACCAAATTAGGATCTGCTTGGTTTTAAGCTGAAGATTGTGTCCGTATCAGCTTCATGTGCCCTCATTTTGTTTTTTTGGAATGAAAACTTTTTTTAAATGATAGAATTCAGAAGAACTCAAAGAGAAAAGCCAATATGTGTGTTGCCTCAAGGCCTAAGATCAGAATCTATAAAGTCACTTCTGTTGACATTATATTGACCAAAGTAAAGTACACGTCCAAGACCTAATAGTGACGAGTATACAGCTTTTAGTGGACGTAACATCAAAATTACATAGAAAGGTACCTTTATATACTTACCTGGCAAGGGAGATATTATGATCACGAAGGTGGTTTTCCCAGGGCAAGGCTTATCCATTGCACTCCGAATGTGCTGACCCCCGCGGTTTCCCCAAATGTGAGAAATCTACTGCATAATTTGTGGTAGTGGGAACTGTGTTCACACTTTCCCCTGATATGGTGGTTAATGATGACAGGTTAAATGATTTTTTTCCGCCTTTTTATTTATGAATACTCTGGTTTATAAGGTTGATCGTTCAGACTGGAAAAAAAAAGAAAGAAAGGGGCCTTTACGTTGACATGGGAAAAAAAACAACATTAAGGCAATCTTACAAACAAAAAAGTATATATATAATAATTATAATCATAATAAAATTTAGTACAAAAGTGGAAACAGCATTAAATAATAGAAACAGACCAGCATGTCAGATTTTATCTAATAATATTATTATATTTAAGAAAAATGATGAAGCGAAGATAATTATGTTTAATATATGGAATTGACAGCATATTTAAAAAATCACTTTATTAAGGTATAATTGACATACAGAAAAGTGTACATATTTATTGTATACAATGATGAGTTTGGAAGCAAGTATATAACCATAAAACCATCACCAGAATTTGTCAGAAGCTTATCTATCTCCTTCAATGTATTTCTTCAATTCTCTTTATATTATTATATCATTATTAATTTTGTGATAAGAACACTTTAAAAAGATGTACACCTTCAGAATATTTTACATATAAAATACAATATTGTTAGCTATAAACATTATCCTGTAGAGTAGATCTATCGGTCTTGATTTTATTTCATAACTGAAAGTGTACTCTGAAAATGAATTCCCTGTTTTCTTTTCCCTCCATCCCCTTGTGACCACCATTCTAATTTATGTTCTATAAGTTTGACTATTTTAGATTCCTCAAATAAATGGTATAATATATCTGTCCTTCTGTGTCTGGCTTATTTCACTTAGCATAAGGTTTATCTATGTTGTCACAAATGGCAGGATTTTGTTTTATATTAAGACTGAACAATAAATATTCCATTATATATGTATGTATCACAGTTTTGTTATCCCTTAATCTGTTGATTAACATTTACATTGTTTTTATGTTTTGGCTATAGAATATTAATCTAACAAGCATGGCAGTCATATATCTCTTTGAAATTCTTAATTGCTTATGTCAGAATTTACTATTTGTATAGTGTATATCTTTTAACAACTTTTTTTGCTATGGTTATTTTTATTTTCTTTTTGTCTTTTAACTTTTTTTTTTTTTTTTGAGTTGGAGTCTCACTCTGTCGCCCAGGCTGGAGTGCAGTGGCTGCTCCCGGCCACCGCAGCCTCGACCTGCTGGGCTCCAGCGATCCTTCCGCCTCAGCCTTCCAAGTAACTGGAACTACAGGCGCGCGTTACCACGCCTGGCTAATTTTTTGATTTATTGTAGAGATGAGGTCTCGCTTGCCCAGGCGGGCCTCGAACCCGCGGGCTCAGGCAATCCACTCACCTCAGCCTCCCAAAGGCGCGGGATGTCTTTTAACTTTTATGTTAGAGTTGAACGTGATTTATAAGACACCATCATAATCTTATATTATTTTGAGTGTGTCTATGTGTTTCCCTTTTTTGTTGAGATTTCCACTTGCATATGTGCCCTTTCATCACTCCTTGTCAACATCATACTGGAAGTCCTAGATAATGCAGCAAAACAAGATAAGGAAAAAAAATAAGATATACAGATTGGGAACGGCCAAATAAAATTGTCTGCTCACAGATGACATGATCATCTATGTAGAAAAAAAAAAATCAACAGACAACAAGAAAACTCCTGGTAATGATAAAGTGATTAAAGTTATAGAATACAAGATTAATATACAAAAGTCAAAAACTTTCCTGTATGCCAGCAATGAACAAGTAGATTTTGAAATTAAAAACTCAATATTACTACATCTGCATCTAAAAAATGTAATACTTAAGTTTAAATCTAACTAAATATGTACAACAAAAACTACAAACTGATGAAATAAATCAAATAACTCAATGAAGTAAGAGATATTTCATGTTAATGGATAGAAAAACTTAATATTGTCAAGATATTTATTTTTAAAAAATTGTCTATAGATTCAATGCAATCCCAGTCATCATCCCAGAAAGTCAATTTGCAAATATTGATAATCTGAATTTAAGTTTGTATGGCAAAGCAAATGACCCAGATTAGCCAGACAACACAGTATTGAAAGAGAACAATGTTGGAAGACTGACACTAAATGACTTTAAATCTTACTATATAATGCTACTGTAATCAAGACACTGCAGTATTGTTTTTTTTCAAGAGACAAGGTCTTGCTCTGTTGTCCATCGCAATTATAGCTCACTGAAACCTTGAACTGCTTAAGCTCAAGTGATCCTCCCACTTCAGGCTCCCTGGTAGTTCAGACTGCAGGTGCATACCACCACACCTGGCTAGTTTTTAATTTTTTTTTTTTTAGAGACAGGGTGTTGATATGTTGCCCAGGCTGGTCTAGCACACCTGGTCTCAATAGACCTCCTGATTCAGCTTTCCAAAGTGCTGGGATTACAGTGGCATGAGCCACTGCTCCTATCCCGAGATACTGCAGTATTTGTAAAAGAATAGGCAAATAGATCAATGGAGCAGAAGTGAGAACACCAAAAATAGATCCACATGATTATACTTGACTCGCCTTTCACAAAAGAGTAAAAGCAATACAATGAAGCAAAGACAATATTTTCTTGTGCAAAAACAACTGAACATCCACATACAAAAAGATGAATATAGACATTGAGATTAACCTTTCTTAAAAATTAACTCGTCATGTTGTACAGTTTCCTTTGAGTGCATACCTAGCAGTGGCATCACTGGATCAAATGGTAGTTATAATTTTACTTAAAAAAAATCTTCCAAGTTATTTTTCCTAAGAGCTGTACTAATTTACATTCCCACCAACAGTGTGCAAGCATTCCCTTTCTCCATTTGCTTTCTGACACATTTTATCTTTTGTTTTTTTTGATAAATAGCCATTCTAACAGGAGTATGGTGATATTTCATTGAGGTCTTCATTTGTATTTATCTGATGATTAGTGATTTTAAACATTTTTTATATTTCTGTTGGCCATTTGTATGTCTTATTTTGAGAAATATCTACTCAATTTTATTCAGAATTAGACATTTTTAATGTCTGTCTTTATTTATTTTATTCTGACATGAAATAGAAGATTGTGAGATTGAAGATCAGAGCAATTATTTACTTTAAGCAATAACAGTGCCAGTTCCCTATGACCTTTTACCTCATATGGCAAATTGATGAAAGTACATGTCACATGCATATGTAAAAAAGGAGTTTGCACCACAGTAGTAAGAACCCAGAAATATCACTACTGAAGTTTTAAAAGACGTTTTCACAACTACTCCTAACCTCCTTAGAAGAAAGAGAAATAAACTTTTGCTGTCTCATGTAAATAAATCATTTGTAAGAAAGAAGTGGGTAATTTTTTAGAATGTAAGGGGATGACTTTTGGAAGAGACAAAAAAGGCCTCTCAGTATCTTTCCTGAAGGTTACTCTTCAGTAATACTTTAACTCAGGTATTAACAATGTTTGCTCAGAAATCTTGACCATGCAGAAAAATGAAATATTCACATTGGTTTAAAAATAGTATATGATAATGCTAAATATGCAATAGATGATGCACTATATGTGTTTATGCATATGTGTGTGTGTACAAGCACACATAGTTATATTTGTGATTGACAAGTTAAAAATATTATTTAACTATTAAAATATAATTTAGTGGTCAGTTTTGGAATTTCATAAACTTAACCTCTGCCTCATTTACTTTTTGTGCTGTCCCTTAGAGTTATCACATAAAAATAAAATGTAAACCAGAAAATTTATATTAAAAGGCAAATGAAATAAAAAAGGAAAAGGGCTTATATGTGCCATTATGTACTTAGGCTTTTAAGAGTGTAAGGGAACTTGCCAACCTACTACAAGAAATATACATTAAAAGACTTGGAGTGTTCTTTAATACAAGTTTGTAAGCTTGATTTTGTTGTTGTTGTTTTGAGTTGTCCGGTGATCCTTCCTTCTCAGGCTTCCAAGTCGCTGGAACTACAGGCGCGCGCTACCACGCCCTGTTAAGCTTGAATTTTTTAATGAAGTTTCTGAAATTTGTGCCTTAAGTGTTAAACATAGTTATTAAGAGAAAAATTAATTGGCTTAATTTCTTTAGATGAAATTTATAATGTAGATTCTTTTCCACTGTGAATAATATGGGGGATAAAAATAGTCTATTATATTAGCTACATTTTCCCAGCATTGTTTTAAGACTTTTTCTAAAAGCCAAGATTTGATTATAGTTCAGATATGCCTCAAAGAAAACGAAGTAGCTAAAAAAGGTCAGCTGTAGGAAATCAGCCTTCATACGCCCCAGTGTTATGAATTATAACTTCTGCCTGCTGTAGATGCGGGGGATGACTCCTTCAATATCTGAAAACATATGCCTTGAAGTTTTCAATTACTCTCAGGAAACTAAACATTCCTTCTAAAAAATATTTGACAAGCCTGGCTGAAAAATGTGACTTTGCAGAAGGAAATGCTGTTGATTTGCAGGAGTGTGATTGAAAGAAAAGCAAAAACAGTATCCCAGCTCTTCACAGTTGAAAAACTAACCACACATAGTATCAAGTCCCCCAGGGGTAAACTCCTGAAGGCCTTATCCTGGCTTTAAATGACTTGTGATGTCAGAAAAAGACAACTTTTACAATCACAAATTAGAAATAAAGACATTATATAATGTTGCACATTTTGATTCAAAATCATAACAATATATTCATAAATTATATAAAATTATACAAAGACAGCTTTTAATAGCCAGAAAGGATAATAGCTACATGAAGACATAGCCAGAAACACATATTATGTAGAGAATGAGGAAGGAGAGGTGCAACTAAAATTCTCATTAAGTTAGACCTGAAATATCCCAAATATCATTCCAAGAATATTACTTACGTGCCTTTCTCAAAAGCAAGCCACATTCCCATATTACCAGATCATTTTCTACATGCAAAATCCAATTGTATGCAATAGTTTAAATATAGTGCACTCCTAAGCAAGGGGAATTAGTGGACGCTTAAATCATCTACTATAGGGAAATTTGGAGTTGTTCTAAAGCCATGACACCATTGCTTCTTCATTCAAGTAAGTATATTCTACCTAGTTTGCAAATACTAGTCAAAATACAAAAGTGCTTATTGTTGCACTAAAAACACAATAAAATATCTTTGATTTCGTCTGTCTTATCTTGATTTTATTTTTGTTCGCCATGAATTAATAGTACTAATACATTTTTGCTAGTTAACAGATTTTTTTTCTATTTCTTTTGTTTAATATCTTATTCAAGATGTTTTAAAAATGTATATCTACTAAACATTTCAACTTTTCTAAAGTAAAAATTAATATGTATTCATGACTAATTACATACTAAGGTTGCCTCCTAAAGTACTGTTAATAGAAGGAAAAAATAAAATAATATAGATAAAATAAACAATTTTAAAAGAGGTTTCTTTCATTTTGGGGTGCACCATGAATCATATAGCATTTCTGAATATTTGTATATAATAGTACAGTTTAATGCCACTGAGTAACTACATCCTAATTGGCATATAATATGACTAAAGTATTCTTAAATATTTTACAGCATGCATTATAAAGCATGAACTAGCTTTGAAACCATGAACAATATTTTTGTCATCCTCTTTGTTGAAGTGATAAGGAAACATTGCGTTTTCATATTTATCTCAAGATAAATATATAAACATCATTTATTTTAAAACACATTAAAAATGATCTTATTGAACAAAATAATATATGTGATAGACAATGATTTTCTAAAACAATTTAATAGAATAAAAGTTGAATGGACAATTTAAAGAGTTGAAGCCAAGCATAAATGTTTAATAAAATGTTTAAAGCAAAAATATTCATGTGGTGTGAGGGATGAAGGTCTATACTAAATTAAGTTTGATAGTATTCATATTTCATATTGTGTACGCACCTAAAAAGTTTTTTTCAGGTTGACCTTATCAGCAAGTTCATATACTGTTTACTCACACAAACACTTGTAAAGAATTCTATGTTTCGAAATAATGAATTGTGATTCCACTGGTTTATTGGATTTTCTTTTAAATGCTAGGGTATGCTCTGTTTATAGTTTAACTATGTTGCTTTTGTGATTGAAATATTGCGCCTTTATATAACTATACAAAAATGAATGCAAATAATAGACTAGGTATTCTTGACTATTGAAAAGCTGTTTAAGAAATTACTGCTGAAGTGGAGAAATAGACATTATTGCATAAAAAAAGAAATGAAAGACCTTCTTTTTTAGTTACAGTGTGTCAAGGCAAATATAGTTTTGTCTTCCTGCCTTAAAAGCATATGTAATTTTTTAATTGAAGAAATAAAAAACCCTTTAAATCTACCATTTTTGTTTATATTTTGAGTACTATATTTGAAACTGATAATTCAAAAAAGTGACCTACTTTTTGTTGGAGATTGGAAAATAAATATCATGCCTCTCCACATATTAATGTGACTGTTCTGCATTTAAAAAATCAAGTTACTTTTTATATTCATAATGTAGGTTGATTTCCCAACAAGGAGACAAACTATAATCACTACACTTGATGAAATGCAACAGATAACAATAATGATGTGCTAATATACACAGACAGACTGCAATAAATACTTCAGTAGCATATTACAATTTTGAAAAAGCATGAAAATTACTTATGAGATTCCTTTCCACTCTTTCAAAAAAGTAAAATAATTCTCACACTAGACTACCTCAATGAGATCATAACACTGAAATATGTTTAACTATTTTGATAGCAACTTTGTTAATTGCACTTAAATTACATGAAATCATATCAGATTATCTAAGCGCTGCTTGCTTCTGAAAAGGTTGCAAACACACACATAGTCTTTATATTTATCTCATAAGACTATCATTAAATTGTGACTGTTTTATTCAAATTTATTTTAATAGGATGATATTAAAGTAGAATGGTATTTTGTGTCTAGATTATTTCAGTACTATATTTGTGAGCATCATGCATGTTCTTGTATGCAGCTGTATATTTGGTTCATTCTCACTGTTGAGGGGTTTTCCATTGTATTTATATATTTTTCCACTTTGCTATTGATGTGCACTCGGGTTTTTGCCAGTTTGGTACAATTATGGAAACATTTTTTAATAAACTTACTTGTACTTATCTTGGCCACATTTGCCTTCATTTCTCTTGGAAATATAGCTAGAGTTGGGATTCCTGTGTCAGAGATTATGCATACATTCCATTTTGGAAGTTAACAGCAAACAGTTTCCTAAGGGAGTCATCACAACTTATACTTTCAGCTGCCTCTAATGTGTGAGCATTTCTATTGCTCTACATTTTTACTAACACTCAGTACCCTTAGTTTTCAAATTTGTAGACATCCCAGGGGGGGAAAAATGTATAATGTATAGTGGTATCTTACTGTGGCTTTATTTTTCATTTTCTAAACTAATAGTGTATTAATAAACTTTACATGTCTGTTTAACTACATGTCTATCCTCTTTTATAAGGTGCCTCTTAAATATTTTATTTATTTTTCATTTGGGCTTCTATTTTACTTTATTTATTGTAGTTCTTAATCTAATTTATATGTAAGTATTTTTCTGCTTAATGCATTAAAACATTTCATTTGCCCACTTCCTTTTCACTTTCTATTGGAATCAGCTGATGGAAAAAAGTTCTTAACTTTGTTAATTCTATTTATTAATCTTTATGGTTATAATATTTTGTGTCCCTAAAGATGTTTACTTAACTCAGCTTAATAATAATGTACTACTACATTATTTCATGAAAAATTTGTATTTTTTACTGTCACACATAGATCGATAGACCTGGAATTGCTTTTGTATGTGATATGGAATAGGCATTAGTATAATTTTCATTTGTGAATGTAAAATGGTCCCAGTGCTGATATTGAAAAGAAGAATTTTTTCTTACTACTTTGCAGTGATGAATTGGTCAACTGCTACATTCTCTATTCTGTACTAATCTCTTTTCCTATCTTTGGGCCTGTAGCAAAGCTTGATTTATTATATCTTTTAACAAAGCTACTAGCACTTTATTTTTTTAATTTTTTTTAACAATGTCTTGGCTTTTCTTGATTTTTTGGCATTTCCATATAAAACTGAGAACTGGATTGACGGATTCTGCAAAGAACTTATAGCATAGAATCTACAAATCAATCTGAATTTGGGTACAATTGACATTAAGTCAATGTAATCCAGAAACAAGGTACAGTGATGCATTACTAATGACAGTTTATATGGGTTCCATGGAGTCACTAAACACATGAAAAACACACAAGAATGTTGACAGACTGTTTTTTGCTGTGCAGTACAACTTGCTGGAGAAAGCAACTGTTCACACAGAGTTGATTAGTGTCACAAAGAGTGTTAAGAGGATATTTGCAACAATTGGGCTCACCACAATAACAACAGGAGATAGCCATGAAATTATTACAGTAGTGTAGTATGTGCTACAGTAAATTTTATGCAGTTATGGTTTCATACTGCATCTTTACATTTGTTTACATTTATCTTGATTGTGAATGATGCCATGTGAGGTCGGTGTATATGTTTTGATACATTTTAACTTTTTATAATAGACTTGTGTATACAATATAATAGTAAATGATAAAATAGACTAGTATCTACAAATAATTTTTACATTCATGACATACATTTTTCATAAATTTTTAAATATTTCCAGGCTGTAGTTTGTCTTGGAGTTTTTTGTTTTGTTTTGTTTTGTTTTAACATATTTTTTATTTTAAAATTGTAGGGTACAGTTAAGGGTTAGGTATACAAATATGCATTGTGCAGGTACCCTTGTTGATGAGGCGTGACCCCCATCCCCAGACAGATATTGACTGCCATTAATCCCACCTCCCTTCCCCTCCCTGCCTCCCCCATAGTTTCCCGCCACTGTCAATCCTTTTCTTATAGTATTATGATAGTTGTTCAGGGTCCACTTATGAGTGAGAACATATGATACTCAGATCTTTGTTTCTGTGAGAGATCACTCAGTCTTATAAACTCCAATTCCATCCAGGTTGCTGCGAAATTCATGATTTTATTGTTTTTTATGGCTGCATAATATTCCATTGTGTATATGTACCAAATGTTTTAAATCCAGTCCTCTTTTGATGGACAACATGGTTGGTTCCATGATCTTTCTGTTGTGAACAATGCTGCGATAAACATATGTGTGCAAGTATCTTTTTTATAGAGTGAGTTCTTCAGGGTATATTCCCAGTATGGGGATGGCAGGGTAATATGGAAGGTCGATTTTTAGAGCTTTTAGGAATCACCACACAGATTTCCACAGAGGCTGCACTAGTTTACACTCCCACCAACAGTGTAGAAGTGTTCCCTTTTCACCACATCCTCTCCAGCATCTGTTATTTTTTGAGTTATTGACAGTGGCC
>CAUYQG010263610.1:0-22307 GCA_963574415.1 Tarsius wallacei
ATCCAATTTGTCAAGTTTATTGAAATACATTGTTCATAACATTTCCTGATTGTTCTTTCAGGGAATCAGAAAGGGTAGTGATGCCACTTACATCCTTACTGAATTTTTTTGTCTGAGTGTTATATAAAATTACTAAGAAAGTGGTATTTAAATATCCAATTATAATTGTATATATGTCTATACTTTCTTGCACTTTTATCAGGTTTTTTTATTCTTGACCTTGGCAATTTGTGTCTTCTCTTTTTTACTTTTGACTACAGGTTTATCAACTTTATCACTTTTCTCAAAAGAATCATATTTTTTACTCTATTGGTTTTTTTTGATTGTTGATTTTAAAAAATTTTTATTTTGAGCTTCATTATTTTTGTTCTGCTTACTCTAGGCTTACCAGTCTCTTATTTTTTGGTTTACAAGGAGAAGACTAAGGCCATTGATGCGTGAATTTTATTTTTTATAATATAGATGTTTATTGCTATAAATTTTTTGTTTAGTAATGTGTTATTTGGCTTCTAAATTGAGTTTCTAGGGGATCTTTGTGTTATTGATTTTTAATATAATTCCTTTATGGTCGGAGAAGATACCTTATATCATCCTAATTTTTACAGATATTTTTGAGATGTGTTATGACCCACAATATGTTTGGTGTGCACATAAATATATATGTATTCTGCTATTGTTAGGTGGAATGCTCTATAAATATCAATGAGGTAAAGTTGACCAATAGTATTGTCCAAATCTTCTGTATCTTTACGGATATTTTAGTCTACTTGTTTTATTAGTTATTCAGAGAAGGGTGTTACAATTTTCAATTATGATTGTGGATATATCTGTATATTTTTGTACTTCTATCAGTTTATGCTTCAGATATTTTGAAATTGTGTTACTAGGTGAATAAACATTCAGAATTGTCATGTCCTTTTGATGAATCAGTCAATTCATCACTGTGAAATAAAAATCTTTATCTACAGTAGTATTCTTGTGCTGAGATCTATTTTATTTCATCTATATATCGTCACCAGCTCTTTACTTTTATTAACATCAGCATAGTATGTCTTTTTTCCTTTTTATAATTTTTAACTCATTTGTGCTACAGTTAAAGTGAATTTCTTATAGCCAATATAGAGTATTTTAATGCTTTTTTGATTTAATCTAAATATCTGTTTCTTTTAATTAGGATCCTTATACCATTTACAATTAGTGTGATTATTGATATAGTTGTGTTTAAGTAAACCATCTTTCCATTTGTTTTTAATTTGTTCCATTTACTCTTTATCTTTTTTCCTCTTCTTTCCTCCTCTGGATTACTTCAGTATAAAACTTTTATATTTTTTTAGTGGTTACTTTAGCATTTATTGTATATATCTTTAACATTTTATACTATTTAGCATATTGTGATCCTTATAACAGTGTTCTCTTTTTTCCTCTTTTAGTTTTGTTCTATTGCTGTCATACATTTTAATATTATATACATTATAAATTCCATACTATATTGTCATTATTTTTGTTTTAAAATCCATTATATTTAAATAGATTTAAATGATAAAAAATATTTTACATTTACTCATGTAGTTAGCATTTCTAGTGTGGCAATTCAAATTTCCATTTTGTATTATTTTGCTTCTGCAAGAGGATGTTCTTTAACAGACATACATTTCTGCTGGTGATAAACACTTCCAAATTTCACATGTCTAAACATTTATTTTGCTTTTATTTGGAAAAATATTTCAAATTGTAAAGAATTTATGTGGATAATTTTTTTCTTTTAATAAGTTAAAATATTGCTTTGGCATTTTCAAGATTGCATTGTTCTGGATGAAAAGTCTACTTTTCAACCTTATTCTTTCTCTCATCTACGTCATGTCTTATTTCCTGGGCTTTTATTGAGACTTTCACTTAACACTGATTTTAAGCAATGTGACTATTATGTGCCTTGCTACTGTATTCTTTATATTTTTTATACTAGGGTTTGTTGAGTTTCTTGGATGCATCGGTTTATAATTTTGACCAATTAAAAAAAATGGTTATTACTTCTTCAAAATTTTTTGGTCTTTTCCACTTCCAGACACCTCCCTTAGGGGTTCTAGTTGTAAATATTTATGTGGGGGACCCATAAAAGCCTGAAATTACTTTTTGGAGGGTGGGCCTCTCCTGCTAGGTTAGTGTTCTAGGAACCCATCGGCATCAGTGTACTAGCTAGTGTTGTTGTGAGACGCTGTGTTTAGATTGAGTGAATTTTTTTGGAGATTCTTTTAATGCTTTTTTGTCCATTTTATGATTGGTGATTTATAAACACACCTGCCCACACTGTGCTGAGTGTTCAGTCATTTTTGACTAAACATGGCATGACTCTCATGCCCCACCTTCCTTATTCACCTAATTTTGCCCTTAGTGATTTTTTGTTTCCCAGGATGAAAAAATTCCTCAAAGGGAAACGTTTTGCCAGTGGGGAAGGGGTGAAGTGAAAAACGGCAGAAGCACTAAAAGACATCAACATTGAAGAGTTCAAATACTATTTTGAGCAACAGAAAAAGTGTTGAGATAGATGTAGTGCATCAAACAGAGAGGATTTTGAAGTTGACTGAAGTTTAAGCATGTAAGAATCAATATACTTTCTAAAGTAAATAAATTCTAGTATTTTTTTGGTTTCCTATATACAGGTCTCCTTTATATATATATTTATTTATATAATATAATATATATATAATACATAATATGGAATATAAAATATGCAATATTATATATATGTACATATATACATATATATACTAGAGACAGAGTCTCCTTATGTTGTGTAGGCTGGACTCAAATTCCTGGGTTCAAGTAATTCTTCTGACTCAGATTCTTGAGTATCTGGGACTGCAGTTGTGTGCCTCCATGCCCAGCTGTTTTCTACTTTTTTGGTCATAGCAATCCTCCTAATGGATGACACTGAACATCTTTTCATGTGTTTTTTGGCCTTTGGTATCTTTTTATTAAAGAAATGTTTCCTTGAGTTCTTTGCCTGTTTTTAATCCATTTATTGGGGTTTTTTTGTTTGTTTGTTTGTTATTGAGTTGTAGGTCTTCTTAATATGTCCTGGATATTAGCATTTTATCAGATTTATAATTTACAAATATTTTCTTCCATTCAGTTGGTTGCTTTTTTATTTTATTGATAGTGTGCCCAATTGTTGACGCACAATTTAAAAACAGTTTGATGTACTCAAATTTATTTCTTTTTAAAATTTTGTTGTCGAAGCAGTTTCTTTGACGATAAAAGAATAAAAATGAAAAAAATGTATGCAGAATTTATTATACACTTTTGCATTCTGTAAAGTTTATCTAACTATTTGAACTTTGAACATAGTTGTATTTTATTATTGGCACATTTTCATAATGGCATAGCATGACTCAAAATGTTACTTGATTTTTTCATATGTTTTCTTTTTGATGATGTTTAACACAATTAAAATGGAAAAAAAGGTATAATTCTTGTGATGACTGATTATGTGTGTCAACCTGACTAAGCTAAAGGATGGCCAGACAGCCAGTAAAAATTATTTCTTGCTGTGTCTGTACAGGTCTTTCTGAAAGAGATTAGCACTTGAATCTGTGCAGTCAGTAACAAAGATCATCTTTTTTTGTTTGTTTGTTTTGTTTTGTTTGAGTTGGAGTCTCACTCTGTCGTCCAGACTCCGGGCACCGCAGCCTCGACCTGTTGGGCTCCGGCGATCCTTCTGCTTCAGCCTTCCAAGTAGCTGGAACTACAGGCGCGCGCTACCACGCCCGGCTACTTTTTTTTTTTTTGATTTATTGTAGAGATGAGGTCTCCCCAAGTTGCCCAGGAGGGTCTCGAACTTGTGGGCTCAGGCAATCCACTCACCTCAGCCTCGCAAAGCGCGGGATGACAGGCTGAGCCACCGAGCCCGGCTACAAAGATCGTCTTTTACTGTCATCCTCCAATGGGTGATGCCATTGTGTGGGCACCATCCAATTTACTGAGGACCCAAGTAGAAAAAAAAGATGGAGGAAGGCAGAATTTGCTCCTTCTCCTTGAGTTTGCATCTTCTCCTGTCCTTAGAAATTGGGTATTTGGCCTTTAGACTCCAGGACTTACACCAGCATCCTTCTCAGCAACTGTCCCCCCAGCCCCCATGTTCTCAGACCTTTAGACTGTGTTACACAGTGAGCTCATATGTATTTCTACCTGTATATATCCTCTTGGTTCTGTCTCTCAGGAGAACCTTAACTAATAGTTGCTTTGGCATCATATCTTTAGATTGTTGGTATTCTGAAAGGTGAACATCTGTGAATTTTAGAAATCCTACACATTTCCAGCAATTTGATTAGAAGAACTTAATTTACTGAATCTTTTTCTATATGTCCCTGATTGCAATGGAAAATTGGGTTGACAGCTTATGTTGTTGATATTTCATTTTTAGTTGAGGCAGGGGACTCCCAATCCATGCCTTTTCATTAAGGCTTATAGTATATACTATAGTTTCTTCTGAAATGAAAACAACATAGGAAAACATTTGGTTTTGTAATTGTGTCAATTGGAAAGGTACGTACAGCTGCTGTTTTCTGCCGGTAAGGGTATAAAACTGTAAACATTGTGTTGCTTCTTCCTATTTATTAAAAAATCCTACTCCTTAGAAAAACATATTTTTTAGAACGTATAGATATGAACAGACTATTTGTACATTGAGAAATTATAGAGAAAGTTATGTTTTGCTTAGAGTATACTGAAACATTTAAAAAATATAATCTCACTTTGTGATCTTAAACATAAGTGCCAACATGAATGTCAATATAATCTTCAATATAATCTTATCTTGTAATCTTTTTAGCAACTGTTGTCCTTTGCCCAAAATTCAAGCAATGAAGACTATTGAAGTGTTCTTAGTATTCTCTGAATACACTTTGTTTGCTCCTGAGACAAAGCTATAACAGTAAAATAATGTACTTTCTGCTCTAAGAGTCAATATATCATTAAGCCAGTGAAGGATGGCAGGCTTGGAGTAACTGGCATGTCATACGTACCTGTCAGAAGGTAACACGTCAAATGAGCTTTCTTGTTTCTCTCATGCACCAAACTTCATTCATCTAAGGAGATGAGTCAGCTAAGAATAGCAGGCCAACACCACTTTAACCATTTCATTTATTTCTGTAAATAGTCTCCTGTTTCACATTTTCTCTTCCTTTATAATGAATTTGCATATTTGATAGACACATTTATAGTAGAAATCTGTCTTTTTCCTTTGCCCTTCAGGAAATAGATGTGGGACTTCAAGAGCCATGATCCATGAGAAAATTAGCCTACTGACTCATGATCTGAACCAGAAATGTTTGACTGATTTCAACAGCAGGAATGACCAATTTGTCAATTAAGTTATTATTTCATTTCTAAAGTTATTATTTTTATTTTAGTAAAGTATCTGTCTTGAAAATGACCTTCAGTAAGTGAAAATTCCTTAACATTTTGTAGGAATACTTATTAGAGTTATATAGATCTCGTATTTTATTCTTAGACCAATCAATTTTTGTGGTCTTGACAGCGTGGAAATATGTTATTTAGATATGAAAAGAACCACACTTGTTTTATCTGAAGCATTCATTTTATCTGATGATATCACTCTAAAGAAGATATTTGCTGTAGATAAGACAAAAGGAGAGGGGAGAGAAATCCTAGCTGAGGAAAAATACTATCTTTCCATCTTACACCCTTGGGAGAGAAGAGAAATAAACTACTCCAACCTCTGCCACATAAATATAGAAAGTTTCAAGTTAAAAGATTATAGTTGTTTAATTATGCTTACAAATAAATTAATATTACATCAGTTTTCATACTGAAAATGAGAGGGATGCATTATTTTAAAAAATCTGTGCAATACCCATTAAATTTTTCTCAGACCTGGAAATGACAATACAAGAATTCATATGGAAATGGAAATGACCACAAATCGTCAAAATTATCCTCAGGAAAAAAAGCAGTAGCCATTACACACCCAGACTTTAAGCTTTATTATAAAGCTACAATAATCAAAACAGCTTGGTATTGATACAAGAACAGGTATATAGACCAATGTAACAGGATAGAGATTCCAGAAGCAAAAGAGCAATTTTTCAGCCAACTCATCTTCAACAAAGCCTCTACTATAGTATATAGTATATACTATAGTTTCTTCTGAAATGAAAAAAAAAATGGTTTTGTAATTGTATCAATTGGGAATGTACTTACAGCCTCTGTTTTCTGCTGGTAAATGTATAAAACTATAAACATTGTGCTACTTCTTCCTATTTATTAAAAAAATCCTGCTCCTTAGAAAAACATATTTTTAGAATGTATAGATATGAACAGACTATTTGTATATTAAGAAGTTATAGAGAAAGTTATGTTTTTGTTTAGAGTATACTGAAACACTAAAAATATAATCTCATTTTGTGAACTGAAATGTAAGTGTAAATGAGAATTCAAATATAATCTTATTATAAAGCTACAATAATCAAAACAACTTGGTATTGATTCAAGAACAGGCATATAGACCAATGGGGAGAGAAGAGCCCATTCAGTAAATGGTGCTGGGAAAACTGTCTGACCACATGCAGAAAATTAAAACAAGACCCCTATCTATCACCATACACAAAAATCATCTCTAAATGGATCAAAGACCTAAATGTAAAACCTCAAACTATAAGAACCTTAAAAAATGCAGGAGACATCCTTATGGAAATTGGAACTGGCAACCAATTCCAGATCAAAACCCCAACTGCCCAGGCCATAAGAGATAAGATAGACTAGTGGGACCTCATTAAACTGACATGCTTCTGCAAAGCCAATGAAACCATCGAGAGAGTGGGAAGACAGCCCACAGACTGGGAAAAATGTTTGCAACTGTATATCTGACAAAGACCTAACATCTAGGATCTACAAGGAACTCAATGTGCCGAAAAGAAAAAAACAAACATCCGCATTACAAATTGGGCAAAAGATATGAATAGACACTTCTCAAAAGAAGATGTATGAGCAGCCAACAGATACATGAAGAAATGCTCAGCCTCGCTAGTCATCAAAGAAAGGCAAATTAAAACTACACTGAGATATCACCTAACTCCAGTCAAGATGGCCATCATCAATAACTCAGAAAACAACAGATGTTGGAGAAGATGTGGGGAAAAGGGAACACTTCTACACTGTTGGTGGGAGTGTAAACTAATACAACCTCCATGGAAAACAGTTTGGTGATTCCTAAAAGATCTAAAAATTGACCTTCCAGACAACCCTGCAATCCTCCTATGGGGAATATACCCGGAGGAACTCAAACCACTCTATGAAAACGATACCTGCACATGCATGTTTGTTGCAGCATTATTCGCAATAGCAAAAACATGGAACTAACCATACTGCCTATCGAAAGAGGACTGGATAAAAAAATGTGGTACATATACAAGATGGAATATTATGCAGCCATAAAGAAGGATAAAATTATGAATTTTGCAGAAACTTGGATGGACTTGGAGGCTATAATACTGAGTGATCTATCACACAAAGAACCAAGTATCATAAATAAAAAGCTGAATATAAAAAAAAAAAAAAGAACCAAGTATCACATTTTCTCACTCATAAGCAGACCTTGAACAACTATCACAATACTATACGAAAGAGATTGGCAGTAGTGGAAAACTGCCAGGGAAGGGGGGCACACCTCATTTACAAGGGTACCTGCATAATGAACATTTGTATACCTAACCCTGAATTGTACTCCTAAAATAAATATTCCTGGGAATATACCTAAAGAAAATGAAATCATTATTTCAAAGAGATATCTTCATGGCCATGTTTTTTGCAGCACTATTCACAATAGTCAAGGTGTAGAATCAACCTAAGTGTCCATCAGTGGGTGAACGAATAAAGAAAATGTGATATATATGCACAATGGAATACTATTCAGTCATAAAGAGAACACAAATCCTGTCATTTGAGACAACATGGATGAAGTCGGGGGACATCATGTTAGGCGAAGTAAGCCAGGCACAGAGTGATAAATACCATATGATCTCATTCGTAAGTATGTGGAAGCTAAGGAATTAGACCTCATAGAAGCAGAGGGTAGAATGGTACCAGAGGCTGGGATGATTAGGACATAGAGGGAGATATGAAGAAGTTAGTCAAAGGATATACAATTAGCAGTAGATAGGAAGAGTACGTTCAGGAGATCTATGATACGGTATGGTGATTATCTTTAATGTTGATTTATTCTTGAACGATGAAGAGAGTGAATGTCAAAAGTTTTCTCATCAAATGATAACTATGTGAGATCTGTATCTGTTCATGAGCTATAATTAACAATTCCACCATGTATATACTTCAAAATATCATTTTGTGCATAGTAAATACATATCATTTTACCTGTCAATATTTTTTAAAAGGGTCGTCTGAAAAAACGATGACGTTTCTCAGAAAACATTAAATAGTGTGGTTGAAGTTGTAAAGCGTCTAATATTGCCTTTCAGAATTTAGGAAAATGGAAAGTTGTGAGGTATCAAATCATTAAATACGTGGTTTGATATTTAACTCAACATGATAGAAACACACACGTAGTGCTTCCTGTGTCCCAGATAGTGTTTTAAGTGCTTTACATATATAAATTATTTACTCTTTGTTACAATCCCATGATAGTCGGGGTATTTTTAATCTCATTTTGTGGAGGAAGCTGAAACACAAAGGGCTTCAGTGCTTCACTTCAGAGGAACCAGGAAGACGCCCCACATGTATCACACACCTCCAGAGTCACCATTCACATAGATATAATGGACATAGGATTCAAAGTTCATGCTTTTAACCTGTGTAATATGCTGCCTTTTATAAATGATTTGTCAAAATTGGAAATCAATTCAGTTACTATTTATCATATACTTCTTTTAGAACTATTTTGTGGGACAAACCTCCAAAGGTTTCCTTTTGTGGGACAAATCTCCAAGGGTTTCCTATCTCAAAAGTTTCCTGGTGTTTCAGCAAATCATTTCCACCTCTCATGTGCCTGACACTATGAAGTCACAGCGTTTCTCTGGTATGCACAGAACGTCACTGTATATCAGGGAACTGATCTTCATTTGTACAAGGGTGGATACCCCCCTCCAAAATGAAATTATCTTTTGGAGGACGATCCCTTCTACACAGGCTTCCCCCACTAGGTAGGTGTTGTAGAAACCCATCGGCATCAGTGTACCAGCTAGCATTGTGAGAGGCTACGTTCTTGAGAAATGTCCTGAGTTGTGGCAAACAGGTGACTGGATCTTCCACCATGACAACACACCTGCCCACACCGCACCGATTGGTTGCAGTTTTTAACCAAAAATGGCATGACCTCCCCTATCCCACCCTCCCTATTTATACTTGATGTTCCGCCAGCAAACATTTTTGTGTGTGTTCTGTTTCCCTGGATTAAAAAATTCCTTAAAGGGAAACGTTCTGATGATGTGGAAGTGGTGAAACAAAAAAACAGCAGAAGAACCAAAAGGCATCAAAAAGGACAAGTTCAAAATCTGTCTTGAGCAGTGGGAAAAGCATTTCGATAGGTGTATGATATCAAATGAAGAGTATTTTGAAGGTTGAAGTTTAAAACTGTAAGAATAAATACAAAATTTTATATGACTAAATTCCAGGTTTTGGGGGGGTATTTCATAGAATTTATTCATGTTGTCAATTTGCACATGCTTTCAGGTATAATTTGGAAATAAAATGTTATTTTAATTATTTTTCATGAAAATGTGTTTATTTTGTGTTCTTCATACAACATATTTATTTTTGTTAGTAAAAACCTGATGATTTGCTATTGAACATGATAAATACTTCAGCTAGAAAGTGGAACATCTATCTCTGAAATTCATTTATCCTCTTTTATACCTGAACTTTGTATTCTTTGGGTAGAAGTCTATGACTAAAGCACTCAAGCTTTCTTGTTCAAAAGCAAGTAGTTGATATTCTGTGATTATATAGTGTGTCCAAAACATCTTTATTGAATCATGCGCTTCTATTAACTTGCTTTCATAACTGTTTATTAAAGTGGTCTCTACTAATTGCCACTTACAGCTTGTTCTCATCTTTACATGGAGCTCTAAAACCATATCTCATGTCTAGGGAAGCATTCTACAATAAACCTGCTTGATCTTGACTTCTGGTATATTTCTAGGTCTCTTGGCTTACGTGTTTTTTGCACCTTTCTTGATTTTAGGGGCTCAAGTAAGTGGGGTTTGCTCACTGTGTAGTTTTACTTCCAAACTTCTGACTCTTCATTCATAAGAGGTAATCCTGCAAACTTCAGAGAGTTTCTGTGAGAACTGGTTGATAAAAATATGCACTGCAAAGAAGAAAGTGGTACGTTAGTTTCCTCTGAGTGCTGTAAAAAAAAATACCACTAATTTTGTTTCTTAAAACACACACATTAATTCTCTTATAGTTCTTTTTTAAAAATTCCATTAAATTTTATTTTATTATGGATAGGTGGGGTACAAGTGAGAATTCACTATACAAGTAGGCTGCATGCCGGTCAAGTTTGGGTCTTCAATTGGTTGTTCCCCGTAGTATATAGAACCAGGTACCCTTTGTGTTGTTACATGTCATTCTATATTCTTTAATTTAATTTATTTTTTACTTTATTTTATTTTATCACAAAGATGTGGGGTACAAGTCAAGATTAGGTATATAAGTAATCTGCACGGAGGTGAAGTTTGTCCTTCTGCATACCAGAAATCCAATATCACTTTCACTGGGATAAGGTCAAGGTGATAGAAGAACTGGATTCTTCTGGAGGTTCTGAAGGACAATCCATTTCCTTGTTTTTGTTGGCTTCTGAAGGCCACCTCCCTTTCTTGGTTTGTGAACCCTTCCTGACATCACTACAACCTCTGACTCCCGGTCTCACATCTCCTGTCTTCTCTTTTGTAGTCAAGTCTTCTGTGCCTTCTCTTTATAAAAACACTTGTGTTTACAAGGACTGGCATAAATAGTCCTTGCTAGTATCTACTATCAAGGTCCTTAATCATATCTGTAAAATCTCTTTTGCAGTACATGTGACATTCACAGTTTCCAGAGATTAGGACGTAGATATCTTTTAGGTCATCATTCACCTTACCAAGCAAAGTCTTTTCAGATTCTTGGAAATACACACATAGCTAAGCAGACATTAAAGGAACACCAAGAAAGGTCCATCTCTGAAAAGTGTCCTAGAATATTTCAATTGATTTGTTGTTTTAAAGAAAACTCTTAAAAATCATTTATGGTATATCCTGGATATGTTCTATTCCATATTCCAAAAGTTAGAAATGTCTACCCACCAAAAATCCATATTCAGATTTTAGATGTTATCCAACACATTTTTCTGAGTGAATATTTGATATGATATTATTATCACAAGACATATGAGGAACAGAAATGCCAGGGAATATGATGGAATAACTTATATCTTACCATTTAATCCCAGATACTTGTAAGAGTGAAGAAAAAAAGTATTAAACATTATAATAGAATAACAAGCTTAGCCAGGATTATGGTGGGCAACTATATACAACTACTTTATCTAAAGATTTCAACCATTATGAATTCTTCATTGGTGGAAAGAAGCAATGTACTTGGAAAAACTACTTTGCTCTGTTCTTATTAATTTTTTTAAGACCTTTGGCAAATATTTCTACAAAGAATTCTGAGAGTATTGACTATAAATAAAAAAATAAATTAATTAGATATCCTTGAAATTGAAAATGTCTACTTTTCAAAAGGTACTGTTAAGAAAATAAAAATGCAAACCACAGACTGGAAGAAAACATTCTCAGTACATATATCTGACAAAGGGCTTGCAGCCATAATGTTTTCAAAACTCTTGTAACTTACTATTTAGATAATCCATACAATTTTACACATATATGGAGGATTTTGATAGACACCTCATGAAATAAGAAATACAAAGGATTAATAAGCACATAAAAAGATACTCAATATTATTCATTATCAGAAAAATAAAATTATGTAAAAATTGAAATACCACTACACACTCACACGCACATGAATGGTTGAAATTAGTAACACTGACAATACTAAGTTTTGTCACGGATACGTAGCAACTGGAAAACTCATATACTGCTGAAGGCAGAGTAAAATAGGACAATTATTTGTCAATTTTTTGCAAAGTTAAACATGCGTATGTAATATAACCCTGGAATTCTAGTCCTTGATCATTTCACAAGAAAAAATAAAGTAAAATATGTTCATACAAAGATTTGCACTTGTATTTTTTTAAACTATAATTGTGTCAGCTTGGGAACAATTCTAATGCTAATCAACAGGTGAATATATATGCATACTTTGGGTTATTCACATGATGGACTGCTATTTAGCAATGAGAAGAAAGGAACTACTGATGCTTGTAACATGAATGAATGCTACAAGCGTTATATCGAGCATAAAGGGAAAAAAACACAAAAACCCAGAAACCAAAGGGTCCTTACTGTTTGATTGTATGATTCTATTTATTTGAAACTATAGAAAATAGCAATTGGAGCTATGGAGGTAATTAAAACGGTATAAAATAATTTCATCAAAGCTTATTAAAATGTTAATATAAAGTGGTTGTGTATTATTATATGGACATTATACCTCAATAAAATTGAGCTCAAAATATACTTGTAACGATCCTTGTTAGAAAAGTTTTGCATGTTTGTTGTTCTCTGTGGGGAATTTAGAAAATAGTAAAAGGTGAAGAAAGTATGAGAGAGAAACAACCTATCTTTTAGAATGAAGACAAAGATGGAACCTAATAGCATAAAAATACTATGCCTTTCCTTTAACCTTCACTCCCCATTTGTTGATTCCGGAGTAGTGTTAAATTTCAACCTCAACTTCCTGGGGACCTAGGCCTTCCCAGTGGCTCCTATAGATGTTTTGCTGTAGAAAAATAAAGACAAGACCTACTTTCAGACTTAATCTGAGTTTCACTCCCTCATTTGTAAAATATAAGCAATGGGACCCAGTTTATATAGCCCCATTTAAAGCCATTTAGACTTGTTCTCAGGAATACGCTTCTAAGATTTCTGTTCCTTCCCCTGACCCACCCATCTGCTTCTAGACTTGGGTCTATTTTGTTGTGCTTTATTTTAATTTTTGTCCTTCTATCTTGTCTCTTTGTGTTGGTTCCAGAGTTTGGTCCTTGCCTTGCTTGCCTTAGCATCACACTCTAATTCCCTCTATTTATTTCAGACACTAAGAAAACTACACCTAAATTCTTCTTCTGACCTGTGGTTGATTCCTGCAGTCTTCCATTTTTATTCTGGGAATAGAGTTTAATTCTTAGAGACTTCTCTTTGAATTGCTTTTATCCTTGGAGACTTTTCTTTGAACTGCTGCTAATCTAGACTTTCAACACCTCTTTCTGCCTTCATGTATCTCTCTGCTTCTTTCACTGACCTCCAACTAGCAGAGTCGGGAAACTTTTGTAAGTAATCTAACAGATCTTGGCACCTTGGACTGCAGTTCTGACTTGATTCAATGACACCATTGCCAGATACATTAACCCATCATCACATTTACACCTTTGACTGCATTCTAGTCCTGAATTCTAATTTCACTGACAACTTTGTGCCTTTATTCAACCAAAGAAAGCATACCTTTTGCAGAGAAGTCTTTCTAATGCTTGATCTCATTTCCTTTTTTCTTATCTCTGTTTAAAGTAACATGGAAATAGGTAGCTGGCACCACTTTTGGATACTTTACAGCTAATTAAAAGCAAAATGGTTTCACTTAAATCTATGTATTGTAAGACTCTGTTCTTCAATCACCTCAGATATTAATAATTAATTTAAATACAGATAGTCATCTTTTAATTGAAAAAAACTATGCATGAGGCTTCGTAACCACTGTCTCAATTTTTATCCCCTAAAGCCTGATCTTTAAAACTGGATTTACTCTTTGATAATATTTTAACATTGTGATTCTATATGAACAGAGTAGATTTTAACAATGATTCACAACAATTTTTCAGTGGAACTGAGTAAAAGCAGAAGAAATGTGGAAATGGTATGTCTGGTTGCATTTATTTATTTATCTATTTGTGTTTATATTTAAAGTAGTGCGATAGAAATTGTGTTACAGATTTATACTCAGAGCTTTGTGTCAGTTGAGAAAACTTAGTTCTTTCTCTGTAAAAAGAAAAATAAATTCTACAAAGAATTTTACTTCATTCTGTCAGAATATTTTTGTTGAACTCAAATGACATTATAAATGAGTGGAAACATATTAATCTCTAAGCACAAAATTGCTGTAAAATGACTTCTATTGTTATTCTATTTATTATGACAATGTGATATTTGGATCAGAACTGAATGAGAATAGCTTTATTCATAATCTGAAATGTTAGCACAGAGTGAAAATTCACACACATAATTAGAGAGCAATTAGAAAATATTTTAAGCAAAACTGGAAATGGGTAGACTTTTATCAACATTGCCAAAGTTAGTCACTTACTTTATGTAAAACTTATATGCATTGATGTATACCAGTGCATGTGAATGTCTATTTAAACAGTTTTATAGTAGTAAAAGTGGAAACAATCAAAACATTCATTTTAGGGGTTAGATACATTATTGTAATATAGTCAGTTAATCTAATACTAGCACCCTTTCAAAATAATTCCGTAGAAAAAAATGAGAAGAATGTCCACAATAAATTTTCAAAAGGGAATTGTGGAACAGAAAGTAAACATGATCTCATTTATGTTAATAGATATAGATAGATGATAGATAGAAGATAGATAGATAGACTGTCACACAAGTGCAGAAAAATTTGAGAACATGCAACTGCTAACATATATCTCTGGAAAATGAAAATATAAGGAGACATTTCTCTTTTATTGTTTAAAATCACTTGGTTGTATAGAATTTTGCAATGTAGAAGTCTATCTTTTGTAGTAAAAATATTAAATCAATTGCAATTAAAAATCAAATCCCACTCTCAAAAACCTAAACCATGAGGTGTTTAATCACAAACAAACACATGGGTATAGACAGAAGATAGCATTCAAACTCTGAGCTTAGTGCGTTGAACTTACTAACCTGGCCTCTCCTGTCCTGCTCCTGCCAAATCCTCACTTAAATGTGAACTTCTGGGCATCCCAGATACAAGTAGGCATGGGAACAAACCATGAAATTATGTCCTTGTTACTTTTATTCTTCTAGTATCATCCTAGTAATTTATTTTTCTTGTTTTCACTTGGATAACTACTAAGTCATTCAAGATTGTGCCTTAGTATTCAACCTATGCAGGAAGAACTTACCAGATTTGCCCCAGAATCCTGAATTGGATAACCCCAATTAATAGTCCTATGGCACCCAGGTAACAAATGTCAAAGATTTTGCCTCCGTACTGCCATCATTTATGTATGTAATAGTTTCTTGCTGCAACTATTTTGGTAGGAGGATACATTTTATCTCTTAATTCCAAATCCCAGTATTAATGTTGATATGTATTTCAGATGATTAAATTAAAGTCTCTCTCTCTATAGGTTAAATTTTTTATTTTGGGTTTTTTTACTAGTTGTTAAAAAATTAAAATAATATTTTATTCTATCAGATCCACAGTTTGGAAATAGCTTGTTTATGAAAATGTAACTGAAGAATGTGGAAAAGATCATGGACAAACGTGTATTAAAGAACGTGGGTCATGCGAGATCTCAAAGGGTCAAACTCATAGAATTAGAGAGTAGAATGATGGTACCAGAGGCTGAGGACTGGAGTGGAGTGGACAGAAAGAGGAGATGTTGATCAAAGGTACAAAGTGTTCTTTAGACAGGAAGAGTAGGTTCTGGAGATCTAATGCACGACATGGTGACTGCTGTCAATGTATTGCATGTTTCAAAAGAGCTCAGAATAGATTTCAAATATTCTTACCATGAAGAAATGATAAGTATTTGAGGTGATAGACATGTTAATCAGCCTGATTGGATCATTGCACAAAATATACATGTGTCAAAACACCACATTGCACCCCATAAATGTACAATTATTAGTTGTCAATTAAAAATGAAACAAAGCATAAAAAAATCCTGGATACTTATCTTGTTGACTTATATTAGCATCTATGAAGTGAAAATGAGAATTACCTTTCAGGATGCTTGCGTGGATGAAAGAAAGTGTTGAATCAAGAGGCACTATACAAATTGTCATGAAATAAGATATTAATAGTATTTAATAATAATAATAATATAAATATAAAAGAACTTAGATAAACCTTAAGTCATTTGGACAAGGGCTACAGATATATTTGTTATTTAATGGAGGTCTTTTTGGCCTGAATTTGATATTTGGCAATTATTTTTCCATTTTCAAAATTTATTTCTCTAGATTAGCATTGTTATGGCATCAGATATTGAAACTGAATTGTACAGGAAATTGGTAATAATTGTCAGAGAAATGAAAGCTAATTACTGTACTTCTTACTTTTATCACAATGTGAAGCCTTGACAAAACAAATTAAGAGGTTTCTTCCATCACCACAGCAACAATTTTCGACTTTGTTTCGCTTTTCTGAAAATATAACCAGTCAAGCACAGTTAATTTAACTTGAGTAGAGTGAAAAATTGATTTTTTTTAAGTGATGCAATTAGGTTTTAAAAAAACAAGTTAAATAATTATATGCACAGTTTAATTTGTTTGTAAACCCTTTAAGAACTTTATTTTGAGTTATAGCAAACAAGGAATTGACTATAAAATAAGGCAAATGATTGTACTGGTGGGATGTCTTATTACTTTTTGTTTATGACGTTCATCTGAAATCAAATGGTTGGTATAAATTAGTAACAATATTTGCTTGTATATGACCCTCATAAATGCTTGTTGACTATTGCCCATTTATTAAAGTGACACACTTAAAGTGACTCATTCATTTAACTTAAGTAAATATGCCTTCTCTTAAAAAAATCTATAAACTCCAAACAAAAATGAGGGATATATGACAATATTCTTGAAATCAAGAATGTCTGAATTATATCCATAACATACTCAGCAACTATAAATCAACAGCAAAGAATTAATATGAGGCAATAATATTTGATGTCGAAAATTATTTTTACTGAAGTTTTTTGTGGGTGTTTTGGCACTTTAATCTTAAAAAATTTGAAAGAAAAGTAAAATGTGGATCATTTTTTCTGATAAGATTATGCTTTCTGCGTTTACCAAGATTGCACCAATTTTTCAGGCTAGGGATTCTTAAGTTTTAAAGAGTTTTCCTACTCAAGCCCATTAACCTTCTGACCTTTTCAACTGTTCCCTCTGTTTGGAATTTTCTTCTCTCAACTTTTCATGTGATTGTTCTCTCTTCCTTTAGGTTTTGCTTCAAATGTCTTCTCCCTAAGAGGCCCTCCCTGATTGCACTATTTTAAATGGTTCCCCCAAGTCTCTCTCTTTCATTAAGTTGTTAAATTTTTTCATCACACTTAATCTGCCAGCATATAGTTTCATTAGCACAGGTGCTGGAAATTAATTTTTAAAATGGCATAACGAATGAATGTGTGAACTTATAAATATAGTGACTCATAATTGTAGTCTGTGAGTACCTATATAGTCCCATTCCCTGAAATAATAAATAAATACATTATTGATACTTATTGAGAGCCTTCTATTAGTTCAGGATAGTTACAGAGGCATGTGGAAATAAAAACTATTTTTGTCTTATATGGTCTGATTATGAATGTATGGGAGAGACACAGGAACTTGTAGCAAACATTATAAATTTGCATCAACCTTACTGTAATTTAAGTTTAAGAGAGAGATCGGACACACACTCACACACACACACACACACACACACACACACAGAGAGAGAGAGAGAGAGAGAGAGAGAGAGAAATCAATGAAAACTTGTTCAGTCACTGAATGCTTGATGGAGAGTTTTAGGCATCTCCAACAACTTAAATTATGTGTGTATTGTATTGTATTTGGGCACTAGGAAATTTGAAGATAATTGGGAAGACCACTAAATTATTAACACTATTATTTAATAGCCAAAGTCCTTCATATATATAAAGTAAATCTCAGAGATAGCTCAAGATATATAATTCTCCGCTATTAGGTGCACTGCTGAAGCCATTTGAAATCCCATGGTCTTATTCCAGTGACCAGTGTTTCCTTCATCCTGGGTTCATAATGAATCAGAAGCATAAGGAGTGATACATTATGATGCTCTATCAGTCCAGTTTCAGGATTAATAATGGAAACTGTGGTTACTACATGGTATCTACATTCCCAAAGACGTGCCCAGCACTTCGCATCTGAATAGTAGTGATAAGATCTAGATTTCGGCTTCTTTTAACATTCTAGTCAATATGAAGCCTTTGAAAACATATTTAATAAAAAAAATCAATGCCTACATTAATTATTGATCTTTAATTACGCAAGATACTTAGAGCAATAAATTTCATGGCAACTTTGACCAGCCACGCATAGAGTTTTTTTCACTTGTGTTAGAAACGACTTCTGCTTCGATAAACAACAGGAAAATATCTTGTCAGAATGATTAAATGCTAGACCGCAAATTTGGGAACCAGTTATTTCCTTCAAACACATTATTTAAAAAATTTAAAATGTATATGTTCATACTAGGTGGGAGTAGCCCTCAACGGAACCAAACTGATCTGAAATTAATTATTCACTGAGGACTATACTGCTCTAAAAAAGGCATAGAAGCAAACTAGACAATTTGGTTCATGATCAAATAAGATACTTCATTTACTGAAAAATCTATTTCTTCATATTATCCAACGGATTTTATATTTGAGGGGCTTCCACATTTATAACATTGCTGTGCTCTGACTTCTTGGATGGCAATGCTGTTTCTTTCATTTGGAGCCTGAAAAATGAATTGACTCATTTGAAGTAGATGACTAAAGTGCAGAATTAGACTATCACAACTAAAAATGTAAATTTCAGTTTTTTCACATCTCATTCTAGTGCACTTTCTTCTGCAATGCAGTGTCATCAAAAGATGATAAACTTTGCAGTCAGACCAGAAATCAAATCTTGACTCTATTGCTTACTTCCTAATTCCTTGCTTTCATCAAGTGACTGCATTTCTCTGTTTCAGTTTCACTGTCTATACAACCCAAAATAGCTAAAATAATAATAATAATAATAATAATAATAATAATACCTATTATTAAGGCTCTATTGAAGTTGCAAGAGCTTGGCACATCTGAGGCATTTTGCCCAGAATGTCTCCTAGCCCCTTTCTTCTTCAGAATTAACTCCAAGTTTGCCTTATCTAACCACAACGGTATAATACAAAGAATTGTGGTCTGAGAGAGGTTTCTGTCTCTGCTCTGTCACTAACTCAGTCTTTCATCTCCAGCAAGTACATTCTGGATTTCCTTTGCTTAGTGTGTCAGTGACAGCTCATGCCTTTCAACTTTATATCCACCCTTCGTCTCCCTGATTCACCTACAGAGGGTACTGGAAAGTCATTGAAAGAGGAAGAGGCTCTTCTTTCTGGTTTGGGGTGTGCTCATGACTAGCAGATTCCTAGAGAGGCAGACTGGCACCTTTCAGTAGATGACGTCTGAGTCCCCAGAGGGAAAATTTGTAGCGAGGTCTACCACCCAGCATCTCCACAAAGTCCCTGCCGTCCAGTGGCCTACACCTGCACTCTTCCAACAATGTCTGGACCCTTCCAGAGGGCTTTGCTCCCTTGAGAGCTCTGCCTCAGCCCTAGAGGTATCATGACTGCCCCTTGTATTGGTTGTTTCTGTGTTCTTTGGGATTCTGAATTCGTTTTTCTCTGAGTAGGCAATCACCTTATATTGTTATATTTCTTCACATTAAACCTTGCCTGTTTAAACTCTATCTTCTGGTTAATATGCCTAGCAAATGATTAGGTTCCATCAAACCATCAATAAGTTAGCTTAAACTGATTTTAATCTCTGATATTTAATGAGATTTTGTTAGATTAAGTGAAATATGCTCCTGTCCGTCCTTGGAGAAGTGTTTCTCATAGATTTGTGTGTAGAAAGTCAATACCTGGTCTAGACATAGGTTATTCTGCTGTGCTGCAAGAGAATAATATGAGGCTGATGATTCAAAAGAAGAGGGATGGGGATGAGATTTTTTAAAAAAAGGTCTGGGTGTGGTGGGTCAAGTCTATAAGCCCAGCACTTTGGGAGGCTGAGGAGAGAGGATTGCCTGAACTCGGGGTTTCGAGATCAGCCTGGGCAACTTGGTGATATCTCGTCTCTAAAACAACAACAACAACAACAAATTAGCTGGGTGTGGTGGAGTGCTCCTATGGTTCCAGCTACTTGGAAGGCTGAGGAGGAAGGATCACCTGAGTCTAGCAGGTCGAGGCTGTGATAGCCATCAGTATAAAACTGCACTCCAGCCTGGGCGACAGAATGAGACTCCAACTAAAAAAAAAAAAGACAGATATGTGGGTTGGAAAAAAAGATGATTTTGCTTGAGGATCAGGCCAATTGACTTAGACAAATAGTTCCCCCCAAATGATAGTAGTAATTATTACCTGTGGAATATTTGAATAACAAATGTGTCCATTTTTTAATGCAGACTAACCAAATCAACATATCTGGGGTTGAGAACTGGTCCCTGTATTTTGAAAAACTCTTTACATAAGTCTGATGTGTTGCTTCCTCTCCATCCTCACTAACTAATTATTCAAAAAGAATCTGTTCATGGAGAACCTATTATGTGCCAGAAACAGTCCTGGGTACTGGATGGTGTACCAAACACACACAAAAAAGGTTTATGTTCAAAAAGCTTGTTGTCTATGAAAGAACAAGAAAAGTCTACTTTTAATTCCTCCAACTATGTGCCAGGCATTGTACTAAGCATTTTACTTATACATCTGCTTTTCGGAAATCCAGTGAGGCTGGTAAAATTAATAAAACAACTTATAAATAAGAAAACTGAAGCTCAGTGGATAATTTATTTTTCTTGTTAAAGATATACAAAGCATTATTAGTGTAAAAATGAAGATGAGAGAAAGCGCTTCATAAGAAGGGGAGCACTGAGCTTGAACACTAGTATTTTTAAGTCCTTGTTTGTTTGTTTGTTTGTTTTTCCTTCTAAAAAATGGAAAACATTTGACATGGAAATTCTTATTCTCTCTCTCTCTCTCTCTCTCTCTCTTTAACTCACTATTTTTTTTTTTTTTTTTTGGTTTTATTTCACTAGTATTCTGGTAGTCTTGATTTTGTCTTTAAGTGAAGTCATAGATCAAAGATGAAAAGCCTACTTTTTTTTTTTTAGTCGGAGTTTCACTCCATCATATGCTCCTGTGATAGACCCTGTGGTGGGGAGAAGAAAGTGAGATGTAGTTATCAGGGTTCAATGGAAACAGAAACTGCATGAAGATATATGAGAGCTGAGTTAGATATGGACACTTTCACTACTGAAGAGTTTCTCTCCTCTACTCACTCATACAACCACTCAGCGGGGGAGAAGATAGTAAAAAGTCTAGCAGGCTCCCAGCCCCTATTTTTGTTTTATTTCTTTAATTGAATGTGAGTAAATTTATGGAAAGTTCTTTGTAGACTGAGGAAGGCTAACTAAACACAAACGATGAATTGAAAAAATATCAGGAAGTCCAAGACAGAGAAAGCCAAGAGGCATAAATACCTTAGAGAAGGCAAGGTGATGTGGGGAAATCAAGATAAGCGTCAGAGAGCTGATGACCTTTGTAATGAACCTTGATGGATGAATGAGCTTTGATAGGTAGATTTTGGATGGAATTATAGGTAGAATAAATGGAATAAAAATGGATGGGAAAAGAAATATCTAGGCCATGTTCAAGGAACAGGAAACAGTGCAATTTATTTGAAACTTACAGTAGATATCGGGAAGATGAGATAAAGCCATGCAGGTGAATCGGAGTCAAAATACCGGTTGAGAAGTTTGTGAGCGGGTACCTAGCATGTGTGGATCTATTCTTTAAGAAGGGCAATCAGCCGGGCTCGGTGGCTCAGCCTGTAATCCCGCGCCTTGGGAGGCTGAGGTGAGTGGATTGCCTGAGCCCGCGGGTTCGAGAACCGCCTGGGCAACTTGGTGAGACCTCATCTCTACAATACATCAAAAATCAGCCGGGCATGGTAGCACGCGCCTGTAGTTCCAGCTACTTGGAAGGCTGAGGCGGAAGGATCGCCGGAGCCCAGCAGGTCGAGGCTGTGGTGACCAGAAGCGGCCACTGCACTCCAGTCTGGGCGACAGAGTGAGACTCTGACTCAAAAAAAAAAAAAAAAAAAAAAGAAGGGCAATCAGGTAGTGATGTCACTACATTGAAGA